>VDFB02271358.1:601507455-601572374 GCA_007258455.2 Sequoia sempervirens
CCTTCATTTTTTTTTGAAATGTAGACTGGTCTCTTATCTATCTATAACTAAGGTTTGGAGGCATGACTCATCATGAAACTCGCCACATCGGCAAATCTTTTGAGAAGTGTCTAAAATTTGACTTTTTAAAGGTTTGACCAAAACTTAATCATGGAAACCCCAATAGTTGAACCAAAAAAATATCATTTGCTACTTGTAGAATATGATATTTTTATTTAAATTAAAATTAATATACAACCTAAGTGGACCAAATACTTATTGATAACCATAAAACTTTGATATCTCTACCTTTTATATTCAACACATATGGACTAATAGTTGAACACAAAAAATCTATTTGTTGTTATAAAAACAACACATAATGAATTAAAATACAACTTATATTGAACAAAAATGGACCAATAGTTGGAACACTAAAACTTTTTGAAAATCTTTCACATTTAATGGGAATATACATGTTATTTATTGTTCTCACCTTTTATATTTGTAATAGGACAAATTATTAATATAAAATTATCCAATGCTTGTACTGATGGAACTTCAAATTTTGTTCCTAATGTTTCATTCATGCCTGTCTTATGTATTTGGTCTTTCATGGTGTTGGAAAATTTCTTAGGGTTGGGGTTTTAGCTTTGTCTTCATCTTAAACCCTTGTGTTTACCTAATGCCTTGGTCGAGATCTATTTCGCTGTTACCTTTTTGGAAGGGTTTTAAAAAAATCTTATGCCCCATCGTTTCATCTAGGCCCGGTCCCTTTGGTCTTAATATTTTATTTCCTCCGCGGGTTTTATATTCCTAAGTCTTGGTTGGCCCTGTGCTGAATGGTTTTAAAAAAACTTATGTCGTTGTTTTCCATCCGCCTAGTAATGTTCCCTTTCCCTTTAATGAATGTTTTATTTTTTAGAAGGATGAAATTCGTGCTGTCGTCATTCAAAATGCCTTCAAGATCAAGGATTGCCTACCATCCCGTGATCGGGAATTGTAGGATGGCGATATCGTAGGTGGGTGACATGTGTCCCATCTAGGGGATCAAATTTGCGCGATTGTTAATCAATTATCCTTTGATTTGAGTCGTTCCATTGCATCCCATGATGGTGCTTTGGTTTATTGTGATATCATGGGTGGGTGCCACATGGACTATACAAGGTGGGGCCATAGAAAATTTTTGTGTGATATATTGTAAATGTTTCATTGCTTCTAAAGAAAAACATTTAAAATGAAATATTTGACAAGGCCAGGGAGAAATTCACTAAAAATGAGCAAAAGCGAAGAAATTAGGGCAACTAGTCAAGTCAAAGAAGATCTATGATAGGAGATTAGAAGTTGAGTCTGGCTGCATCTCAGCCGTTCCCCACCATCCTGTAATCGGAAATTGCAAGATCGCGATATCACGGGCAGGTGCCATGTGTCTCATCTGATGAAGCCGAAGGAACAATGAAATACATCAGCCGACCTTAAATAAATTAAAAAGGCAGGTTACTAAAGTGCTTGTGAGATGCACGTGCTTTAAATCAACACAAATCTTATAATCTTGAGGGAAAAGCTGCTCAACAGTTAATAAAAAGGATGGCAACCATTTTGAAGGAGCGAGATCACAGATGATAAAGATCAATGGTTTCCTGCAATCCCGCGATGGTGCTTTGCAGGATTGCGATATTGCGGGCAACCGCCACGTGGATTTCCTTCGCGGTGCATGACATGGTGGGCCCCTTATTGCCATGTTGATGATTATGTCAGCCTGTTTTGAAGGTGGTCGTCGATTTAACCAAATTGAAGGATCGACGACTCAAATTTAAATCTGCATCAAATATGATTAGAGTCGTACGTGCAGCCCGCAATTGAGCTTTAATGGTGGATGCGACATTTTCTGGCATGATTTGATTGACATAAAATCAATTTTCCTATTTTCTTTATATCACAAAGCATTTAACTATTTTGCGGAGTAGTTTAAGAGCCGAAGGTGGAATTGTGAGTTTCTGTAACCAGAATTTGGGGTTTCTACGAACAAAGTTGCGAGTTTATTTTTTGTGCTTCCTAGTCATTCTACACTTGAATTTGGGAAAGGATTGGCTATGTTTGTCAGTGAGTTTGTTGATAAATGTGTTAGGGATATAGTTTAATTATAGACTATGATAAATTGCAGTAATTTGTTATGTAATTTCCTATCTCTTCTTAGTCCTAGCTACTTGAAGTGTAACATTGTAACAAAGCCCTAGTTTGTTCGAGATGGCACCACCCAAGCAGTATTATGGCCAAGTTGAATATTTAAAAAGAAACTTGTACGATGATTTCCTAGATCAACTACCCTTGTCAAAAAATGATAGAAAGAAAGGATTGGTTCTGATGCAAGGGAAAATCCTAGGAGAAGGGTTAGTGTATAATTGCTCCAACATTGTTGATGCTAGGGTTCCCCTCACCAGCTTGGAAATGTTCAGATTGTGGTATGGACAGAGAATTTTCCTCACCCCTTTTCAAATGGATGGATGTATGACATGGGGAAGCTGGTGGTACCAAATGTGTTCCCTGATGTACACCTGCTTAGGGCAGTGGCCACAAGGTATGACCTCATCACATGAATAATTAGGGATAATGATGGAAGCGTTCTATTGAACATTAATAGGGATGATATCCAACAAATTTTTGACTTGAGTGAATCGAGTGAAGACTTGGTTCCTATCAATCTTGAGGAAATGAAGTAGGAATATGCAAAGTTGAAGTCTCTTTTTAGAGCTAAGTTGCTTCCACGCCATCTGGCTAGGGCAGGAGGTTCTAGATTTCATATCAGGCCTAGTGAGCAGGAACCTTTTAGATTGAATTGTTTTGCAAACCATTTCTTGGCCACTTTCTATTCATTGTGTTAGATTTTGGGTTTCAGTCCTGGTGCGGTAATTCCCATTCCATACATGTTCATGGGGGTGCAAATACAACACCCTAACTTCTCTATGACCTATGACTTTGCTTCTTTCTTGGCTGAGAGGATGCATGAGGGGCTGTCTAAGCTAGAGAAAAATGATACCGACACTCAATTCTTTTTGTATTCTATGCTGATACATATGTTTCTGTTTAAGAATGTTGACTTCTTATCTGAGAAGATGAAATTAAGGTAATCAGTTGATGGAGAAAGATTTCCAGTACAGATATGGGCTATAGATTTATCTTGTAATAAGGAAAGAACTAGTTATGTGCAATTTTATAATTGTTTTTCTTCCAAATTAAGGGCTAGATTGATGGTGAATGTACCTAGGATCCCTGAGGAATTACATGATTTCCTCAAGCCAAAGGGGAGGAAGCCAGAATTCAAGGTTTTCCATAACTGGGGTGACATTATCCCATACCCAGTCAGCACTGTTTTGAGAGTATATGGTTTTCAAGGAGCCCCTCATATACTGCCATACAATGTACCACCAAGAGTGGAGTTTGTAGAAGTTATGTGGTAGATAGGTTGTATTCATGAGGACAACCTCACTGGAAGGGGTAAGGGAACATTTTTCCCAAATTATACAGTGGTGTCTGATTTTGCATTTTCAAAGGGAGGCTGGACGCATTTTGATAAATTCTTTGTTGATTACCATTTGAGATGTAGTCCAAAGCGCCAACATGATCTTGAGGGTTTCTTTTCTCTTTTCAAACAAAGAATAAAAGCTGGAAAATTTGAGCATGAGTTCAACTTCCCTGAGGACCTGATTGGAAATGAGTTCAACCTAAATAGACAGGAGTTGAACAAGGAGAAATGGATAGCTTATAGTAAGCTACTAGATGTTTTGCATAAAATGGATCCCAAGTATGATCCAATATTGGAGTTCAGTCCCCACCATAAGAAAATTGATTTTCTAACAGAGAACTTCAAACAGATTATGGGCACCTTGAGAACCAAGAAGATAAACTTAGAATTGAGTTTAGGTGTACAAGAACAAGGTGCCAAGCCAATTGAAACAAGGCCAGTATACCGGCATACAAAAAGGAGGTTCATTTACAAGAGGAAAAAGGATAGTAGTAGTGATGAGGAAGACATGGACATAAAAGGAAAGAAAATAATGAAGGTTCCTCCACAACCAGGTCCAAAATTCAAAGTTCCTGGGACAATCAAAATCATTGATTTAGAATCATCACTAGAAGATAATCCATGATCACCACCATCTGAGCCAAGCCCTACGAGGCAAAGAATTCATCAACCATAGGAGGATTTGATGGATGAGATTATTATTACTGATTAGGACATGTAGGTTGGTATGCCTTCCCCTCGTAGGCCAGCTGAATTGGTTTTATCCGATTTAGATATGAAAGGAAAAAGTGTACAAGATGCAAGAATGGAAGCATGCAAGGAGTTTCTAGATGACAATACATTTGTAAAAAAAATTATATTCTTGAAATTGGTATGGAGGATGAAATTTGAAAAATATCAAGATAAATGTAGGCAGAGAAGAGAACTAAGGCCTGACAGGTCAGACCAGGAGAATGATGAGGAGGTAAACGCTGAATTAATGGAAGAATTCAAGAACATCACTCCTAAAGAAGGAAGAAAACCGGTGGGTCGGGCTGGTGTATTGATTCTTCCTGAATGGGACATTGTAGATGCAGTAGCCTTTAATGCTATTATGAATTCCAAGAATCCCTTTCAAGACTCTGAAGAAGAAGTCAAGGCACCATTGCAAAACTCTGCCTTTAGTGAGGAATATGAAACTTTGGAAATTTGGGCATTGGCCCCACAATGGAGAAAACTAGATGTTTCTGATATTAATCCAAATTTCAGAGGATGATTAATAATAAAGAGAGCTTTAGAGACCTCAACGACTGAGGCCACTAATTTGACTGTGAATGTGGCCAAATTGGCCCAAAAGATTGCTGAAAGGAGGAGGCTAAAAAAAAATCCTAATGGAGAAATATAACATTTTGATTGAAGAATATAGCAAGATGCAACAGAGGAATGTTGATTTGCAAACTGGGGTGGAAAGGTTTAGGTATAGATAGATTGGGGAGACATCAAGTGCTCCAGGGACCAGTATATTACCTTCCACAACATGGTCAATGCCTCTTGCTTCTCCAATTGTTTCGACACCAAGGTCTCCCAGTCAGAATCCTATCCTCACCCCTCCTTTAGAAAAAAATGATGAAGAAATAGAGTGCTTTGTTAATCCTACAAAGAAGCAGCTCATGCAAAAAATTGATGAATTACAGACATCGGTAAAGGTAAGAAAGGAGGGATTTCTTTCAAAGGAAAAGGAGATTGTTACTACTGTCTTGATGTATTTAAATGAAAATGTAGATAGTAAATTGTTATCTATACATTCTTTATATTCTTTTTTGTTGGAAGCAATAAAGAATATTGATAGGGATCAGGAGGTAGTGATACCAATAATTGAAAATTGGATCCCTAGGGCCAGTGATCTAGATATCATGTATAAAGCCTCAAGGTTTGATATAAATAATAGGCCCCAACCATTAAAGCCTACTCATGTGTTAGTAAAATCATTCCAAGGTTTTCAGACCCTACCAGATGACTTGAATAGGAATATTAGGGAGTTGGTGAATAATTTCAATGACTCGGGTAACACATTGTTACCTGATATAATTGATGAGTAGGGGAAAATCAGAACACTCCAACAATGGTAGGATCGAGCAAGTAAGGTCATCAATGATCAAATTAAATTAATTTTTGATGAATCATATTATGATTTGTTGGTTAGTTGTATGGATAATATTATTAGTACCAGCTCATTTTTAGAATCTTTTGAAAGAGATGCAAATCAAGTAGCGGTAAAATGCATGCCTTATAGTACAAAGGTAAATGAGGTGATTAATTTTGATTGACCAATTGATGAAGAATACCAGAAATGGGTAGCTAAATATTTGACTAAGGAAGAGTTAAAGGAATGAGCTACTCACAGGTGGTAAATTAGATGTTGCGGTTACAATGGTTCCAGTTTTGCGTTGATGACATTCTTGGCATGGGTTTCTTGTGGTTTTTTGTTATTGCATCAACTTTTCTCAACTGACATGATGAACAAAAATATTCTCTAGGGTGATTGTTGTTGTAACAATTTTTTGAATATCACTAGGTGCTCCAATTGGCTGGTGACGTGTACTTTTTGGCCTGATGCTTGTTTGCTCCTTTAGTTTCTATAAGAAAAATTTCAAGGCCAAAAGTACATGTTAGCAAGTTAGATAATTTTGGTCAAGTCTAGGTGAAGTTGCAGAGCGAATTGTAAAGATTGATGGTTTTAGAGAAAAATGCAATTTAGGTTTTGATTTCATGGGGATTTAATGTTATATAACAGTACTAGCATTTAAGTTGCAGTGATAAATTCAAACTCATGTCTCTCCACTGTACATGCATATCTAAACTTTGAATAAATAACTAAGGGTTGTTTCATTCATCTCACTATTGTGGTGTGTATGATTCTATTTTAGCTTTAAGTCAAGGAATTAATTAAAATGCTTGAATGGAATTATAGGCGGATATGTTCTATATAAGTATTTCATAAGTAGTGTTGAGTTAGAATACATATTGATGAGATTGTAATGCAATCTTGTCGAGGATTTCATATGTTATGTGTTAAATCTGTCATATATCTTTAGATACTTATGAATTTGACTCCTGCAATGGATATATGGCATTGATCTAAGTTGTAATTACCTGTATGATTCAGTATTTGTTTGTCTTTTCCTAGAGCTTGCTACAAATTGCAAATCAATGACTATCTTATATTATGGATTGTGTTGTAATTATCTCATGCTTCGGATGGTTGATATTACTGATGAACAACCAATTTAATTCAGTATTATCCTATTGTGTTGAGCTATTAAGTGAGATTATCTGTTGGTGTTAATGTTGTTTATGATAATGGTGTAGAGGTTGTAAAAACATTAAGGGATCCCCCTCCCGGGTCTTGTAGAGCCCGAAGTGTAGGAGACCTTGCTCAAGTTCTCATCAGTTGGTCCAGGTCCTTCGAGCTACTGTTAATTGGAATTGGCAATTCCATAGGTAGATTAGAAGACAAACCTGGTTACATTTTTTAGTAGTAAAAAAATATACCAACATGTACATTGCTACCCCAATTGTTGTACACATAAGAACAATATTTTTTCACTATGATAACAATACTTGTTTAAATGAGTGTCTTATTTTATTAAATTAGAATTTTATTTTTTAAATGATATACTTATAGTGGAGAGTTGTGATATTTTATTTGAAACAAAAAAAATACTACTTATTTCACTTCTTCATGAATGTATTTATGTTTTTTTCATATAACATTTAGAGGTTCTCATGTACTAATGGAACTTCAAATTTTGTTCCTAATGTTTCACTCATGCCCTGCCTTATGTCACCAGTCTATCATGGTGTTGGAAAATTTCTTAGGGCTGGGGTTTTATCTTTGTCTTCATCTTAAACCCTTGTGTTTACCTAATGTCTTGGTTGGGATATATTTCACTATTACCTTTTTTGAAGGGTTTTAGAAACATATTATGCCCCATCATTCTGACTAGGCCTAGTCCCTTTGGTCTTAATATTTTATTTCCTCCATTGTTTTTATTTTCCTAAGTCCTGGTTGGCCCTATCCTGAACGGTTTTAAAAAAACTTATGTCATTGTTTTCCATCCACCTACTAATGTCCTCTTTCTATTTAATGAATGTATTATTTTTCAGAAGGATGAAATTCACAATACTGTCGATCAAAATTCCTTCAAGATCAACGGTTGCCTGTCATCCCATGTTTGGGAATTGTAGGATGGCGATATAGTAGGCGGGTGACACGTGTCCCATCTGGGGGATCAAATTTGCGTGACCGTTCATCAACCGTCCTTTGATCTAAGCCATTCCCCGCCATCCCACGATGGTGCTTTGGTTGATTGCAAAATCACGAGCAGGTTCCATGTGGACTATACAAGGTGGGGCCCAAGGAAATTTTTGTGCGATATATTTTAAATGTTTCATTGCTTCCAAAGAAAAACATTTAAAATGAAATATTTGACAAGGCCGGGGGGAAATTCATTAAAAGTGATCAAAAGCGGAGAAATTAGGGCAACTAGTCAAATCAAAGAAGATCTATGATAGGAGATTAGAACTTGAGTCCGGCCACATCTTAGTTGTTCCCCGATATCCCACAATCATAAATTGCAAGATCGTGATATCACGGGTGAGTGCCACGTGTCTCATCCGGTGAAGCCGAAGGAATGATAAATACTTTGATGTGTCTTTAATACATTATGTCGTGGGTTATATTAATTAATGTCTTAATATTAGTTTATAAATTGAACACTAATTATAAATATTTTAAAATAAATTAAGTATTTCAATCTAAAATTTTAATATTTCACATTACAAATAAAATTAAACTAAATTCTAATTTTTAAAATCCATAAAATATTTATCTATTTAGTTTTACTAATTATCTAATACAATTAAATTAAATTAAATTAAATATTCATTTTATATTAATTAAACAATTATTAATTAGAATTTTAGAATAAATTAAGAAATAAGATCTATATAAAATCAACTTTTCTATTTTTTTTTTTGTGTCCAAATCATTTCATTTTCTAAAATTATACTAAATTCTAGATATCATAATTAAACACAAAACTTTATTCTATTATAATCCTAACCCTAGTTAAACCCTAACCATATTTGGAGTCTAACCCTTACCCTAATTGAACACTAAATCTAATTGTAATTGACCACTAAGCATAATTGAATTCTACCCCTAACCCTAACCCTAACTCTAACTAAACCCTAAACCTAACTCTAATCAAACCCTAACCCAAACCTACTTGATTCATAATCCCAACCCTAACCCAAACCCTAATTGAACTTTTAAACTAACCTTAATTAAGTATTAACCCTAATTGAACATTTATTGAACACTAGTCCTAATTGTACCATAACCCTAACTTTGAACTACTGTTGAACTCTAATCCTAACCCTAACACTAATTCTTATCCTAATTGAACCTTAACCCCAACCCCAACCTTAACCTTGACCCTATTTGAACTCTTATTGAATTCATAACCTTAATTAAAACCCAACCTCATCCTCAATCCTAACCCAAATTGAAAATGAATTGAACCCTAAACCTAACCCTAAGTGAACACTAATCTTAATTGAACTCTAACCTTTTAGTTGAAAATATTAAAGTGCCTTAGATTGTCCCATTCTCCGTCATTTATCATTCAATTCCTAGTAGAACTCCCAAAATTTATACTTTTATAATGTTTTAATACACACCTAATATTAAGGGTTTAGAGTTTAAGGGTTAAGGGTTTAAGGGTTTAGAGTTTAAGGGTTAAGGGTTTAAGGTTTAGGGTTAAGGGTAGAGGGGAGAGAGATAGCAGAGTGAGTTGACAGTGAGAGGGTAGAGGGTAGAGGGTTTAAGGGTTTGAGGTTTAAGGGTTAAGGGTTTAGGGTTATGGGTAGAGGGAGAGAGATAGAGGGATTTAGTGAGGAGGGAGTGGGAGAGAGATAGAGAGTAGAGGGTTAAGGGTAGAGGGGAGGGAGATAAGAGTGATTGGAGAGAGAGAGAGAGGTAGAAGGGGTAGGAGGGTGAGACTTGAGAGAGATAGAGAAAGAGGGAGGGAGTTAGAGAGAGATATGGGGTAGAGGGTTTAAGGGTTTAGAGTTTAAGGGTTAAGGGTTTAAGGTTTACGGTTAAGGGTTTAGGGTTTAGGGTTTAAGGGTAGAGGGGAGACACATAGAGGGAATGATTGAGAGATAGATAGAGACATAAGAGAGGGGGAGGGGGTAGGAGGGAGAGACTTGAGAGAGAGAGAGAGAGGGTAGAGGGTAGAGGGTTTAAGGGTTTGGAGTTTAAGGGTTAAGGGTTTAGGGTTTAGGGTTATGGGTAGAGGGGAGAGAGATAGAGGGATTCAGTGAGAGAGAGAGCAATTCATCTCACTATTGTAGTGTGTATAATCCTTATTTTAGCTTTAATTCAAGGAATTAATTAAAATGCTTGAATGGGATTATAGGAAGACATGTTTTGTATAAGGATTTGATAAGTAGTATTGGGTGAGAATGCATACTGATGAAATTGTAATGCAATATTGTCAGGGATCTTATAATTTATATGTTATGTATTAAATCTATCATAAACCTTTAGATGCTTATGAATTTGACTCCTGCAATGGATATATGGCACTGATCTAAGTTGTACTTATTTGTGTAGTTCAATAATTGTTTGTATTTTCCTAGAGCTTGCTACAAATTGAAAATTAATGACTATATTTTACTATGGATTGTGTTGTAGTTATCTCATGCTCCACATAGTTAATATTATAGGTGAACGTCCAATTTTATTCGATATTATCCTATTGTGTTGAGCTATTCAATGGGATTATTTATTGTGTTAATGTTGTTTATGATATTGGTACAGAGGTTGTAAACACATTAAGGGATCAACCTCTCAGGTCTTACAAAGACCAAAGTGTAGGAGGATTTTTAAAGTCCTCGTCAGTTGCTCCAAGTCCTTCAAGCTTCCCTTGATTGGAATTGGCAATCCCATAGGTAGATTATAAGACCAACCTGGTTACAATGTAAAAAAACAAACCAACACCTTCTACCTTGAACCCTAAAACCTAAACCATTAACCCTTAAACTCTAAACCCTTAAACCCTCTACCCTCTATCTCTCTCCCACTCTAAAATCTAAACCTTTCCTTGTATTCTTTTATAATTTTCATTATTCTTATTTATTTTACACTTACATTCATAAATACACATACATATGCATTTACTGTTCTCATTTATTTCTCATGTAGTTTAATAGTTTGATCGATTTCATATTATATGTGCTGAAGACTTTAGAATTTCAATTACATTAATTTATGGACATGTATCTATAACACTAGAGAACCATATGCTCTTTGCATCTACACTTGCATTTAGAAATACACATTTATATACATAGATATAGATTTTTTTAATGATATGTTGCATTTATTGTTCTAGGAGAGCATCCAGAATTGCATTTACATTTACATTTAAAAAATGCATACATACATACATACATATATACATACATACATACATACATACATACATACATACATACATACATACATACATACATACATACATACATATATATATATATATATATATATATATATATATATATATATATATATATATATATATATATATATATATGTGCACGTGTGTGTGTGTGTGTATGTATATCATTTATATTCAGTGTTCAAAAACAACCCATTAGGTCTACACATGGATAAAAATTCATAAAATATGATCTCCCATACATGTTTTGTTGAAACCTAGCCTTGAACCTCTCATTTCACATGGTTTTCTTCAAAAAACTCTTGAGGACAACAGCTATACCTTATTTATTTCTCATCCTACACCCTATTCATGCATCCTACAATTACAACAGTATCCATGGGGCCTCTTACACAAGCTACAATAATCACAAAAAGTGTAAGAGCCCCTTTATATCATGTTTGGACTACAAAACCCTCAAAAATAGGGTAACCGGGCTGTATGCAAAGAAATGAAGCTTTCTAACTCAAATCAATGCCTTAAGCTTTCAAATCATATTCAAATCAAAGCTAACACATATCTTCATGACTTGGAATTGATTTCACATCAAAATATGTCTGCATGTGACCGTACAGTGCTGCATAACAGGAAAAATATAGAAATTTTGAAGAGAAACATAGATTTTTGAATGCCAAGAGCTTGTATTTTAAATCCTCAACCATCAACAACCATTAAAATGACCACTTTATGCCTTTTAAAGGCCTTTACATGTCAACCACTGAACAACCACCTCTACAACTGAATTATTAATCTTTTATGATCACATGAAACATAAATACACTAATTTCAAGGTTGTTAACATCACTATTGAAATGTTTTTTTTTTTCACCTTTCAAACAATAAAAAGTACATCATTAAATTAATTATGTAAAGGCATAAAAATTAAAAACATCTTGAATTAATTATGTAACCACATAATTCAAATATAATTCTATCAAGAAATTAATATCAAATAGATAATATAATCGCATAACTTATACATTTCAATGTCATTGATCTTCTTCTTCATCCAACTCTTTGTCTGTATCATCTGATCCAGATTTGAAATTGTATGGATTGGTCATATCATCATCATCATCATCATCATCGATATCAGTTTTGATAATGCCATCATCCACATGGATATCATCTTCATGATTATTAACTCCTACATCATCATGATCTAGTTCCTCCTCTTTGACATCTTCGTCAAGGACATCATCAACTACATCATCTTCTAGTTCTTTGGTATCTTCTTCTTCCACCACATTATACTTTATCGGCCTTTTTCTTGGATCATGTCTAACAACAAATGACCAACCCGGTTTACCTGGAACCTATGCGTAAAATACCTGCACACATTGGCTCGGAAGAACATAGGGCTCATTTCTAGCTCGCTCGATCAACCTTATATTAACCATGGTAAATCCATTATCATGTTCAATAATATTTCTCTCAAGATCATTTTCATTCAATCGTAGCTTGTACCATAGGATGATGAATAGAATTAATGTGAAGGACTTAAAGTCACACTCAAGTATATCATCCAAAATCCCATAGTATCAATTTTTTGAGACTTCTGGATGTATGTCATGTTGATGGTGCCGAGTTCACCCACAACATGTAGGTAAGATAAAAGTGAAATATCTTGCCTCTCCTGAAAAAGAAAAGCAGCAATCAAACTGATCACCTCCCAAGGTCTTTGATGTTGGTGCATAACGTTGTTGTTTCACGAAGTGGTCAATATGGCTATAATGTTCAAGGGGCCTACTGGTATTGAGCTTCTAGATTGTTATAAGATAAAACATATATTTAAACCTACTTTAATCGATGGTTTTAAAGAAATAGAAAAAGATAGATTAAAGCTTTTAAACTGAAGAGAATGTTGATTCATCCAACTAATCAGACTTGTTACCTTCCAAGGAATTCCTAAACTAAAACTACAGAGTAAAGTTAACTTGTAATTAATATAAAGTTTCATTCATTCATAGTGCAAACTTTAATAGTAGATTGCAAATCATCATTTAAACAAAACATAAGATAAAATTTCATTCCTTGAAAGCTTTCCAAACCAAATAATTAACCCAAGATAAATACCATTTTGGAGCACAATATGAAGTAGATTTAAATCTGGCCGCTTCTACTATTGGTGAAATAGATAAACAACATTTATAAATCTACAAAGATCACCAGTGTATAGAAAACCCATGTCTTCTAATTATCTCCATCTATACTAAGAAAATCTGAAAGATACATTACTTCCTCCTGCTGAACTTAAAACGTCTAACTTCCTACAAAACCCTAGCTTGCTAATTCTTAAAAAAGAAGGCATGTTATCTATCTCCTATTTATCTATCTTTTTTGTCTCTCCATTTATCTATCTCCTATTTTTCTATCTATATTTACAAAGAGGCGAAAACGCCATATATACCAAACACGCCAAAAATGAGTTAGCCCCGTTTTAGGGTTTACAAAATAAGTCAGTTACAGAAATGGCTTTGAACAAAGTCAATGATGCATTAAATGCATATACTCTATCCATGTCAATGAAAGATATCCCTTAGGCATGGTTTCCAGATATTTTACAACCATCCTCCTTAACTCGCAACCATCGTGTCTTCCATTAAGACTTCACACGTTTCATCCTTGACCTCGAAAACTACTCCCACAAAGCTACTTTGAATGTTCTGAAGCACGGTCATTAATATCAATCTACTTTTTCCAATAGACATCCCATCTGTTATTAAGTCTCACGACTTCTTCCTTTCTGTTTAGATCTTTACAGATGAACACCACTGTTCACTAAACCGATCATCATCTTTGATTATAGAGTATATCCATATCACTCATAGTCTGTTGATCTTCCTCACAAGAATGGTCACAACAATCTAACTGCCAATGGTTCACCTTCAACTCCCTCTGATTGGTTGAACACATACCATGTAGGATCTTCAGACAATCAAAAGTTGTTCAAGCAGAATTGCATGTCAGTGAGACACTAGCCGTGTCTCCCCAATGGTACAATGCTCCACAAACGCTATTGGCATAACTTACAACTATCAGGAAGAGGTCATAACGAGCTGCAAGAGTCATATCGATATCCAAGACCATTGCCTAGACTATTGCTTTCGGCAAGAGGTCTTAGCGAGCCTCCATGTCACACTGAAGTGTCCTTCCATCAGTGAGACCTCTCACCGAAGTCCACAATAGACTCATCGACAAGAAAAAACAACGTCTCGGTGACCTGAGCATTTCAAATCAATAGAACACAACTGCTAGTCGGCAAGACTTCCAAAGGATCTCACCGACTTTACTCTTTCAGGAGTTTCATGCTAGTAGGATTAAGGTACATCTTCCAATAGAGTTCCTTGAGAAATAGCATCAGATGTTCTCAACATGCTTTAATCCTACGAAACAATTCCTTTATTAGTCCTCTAAAGCATAGAAAATATCATCATTCATCCCACCTTTCATATATCCTTCATTTAATTATACTTAGCAAAAAGAAACTCAACTCTGGTGGAGGTAGAACCAAATACAAACCAAAAACATACTTTCCTTTCATACCGGTGGGGGCGGAGTCAAAATGAAACTGAAACCGGGACTAGGGTCAGAACGGGAACAAAACATGGAAATAACCAACATTTCCAAGTTCAGCCCACATTCCGGCTCTGCGTCCACAAAAAGCAAAGTAACCGAGACCATAGCAGGGTGGGGGCGGAGTCGGAACCAGATGAGGAAAGTGAGATTGGTAACAAATCCATATCCCAAATCCATTCTGAACCCAGTCCCACAAAAGAGACCAAACACAAGGAACAAACACGGAAACAAATGCAAGCGGGATCAAAAGAAAAACCGATCCTGAGTGAACCACAACAGGGGCAAGAATGGAACCAAATCAGACACTAAAACTTTTCAAAGTTTTAGGTTCAGATTCCATCCCAACCCCGCCTCCAACAACACACAAAGAGACAACGAAGAAAAAGATGAGAAAGAAGAAAAGGAAGGGGAGAAAACACCCCACGACTCAAAACAAAGAACAAAGGAAAAATAAACAAACAAGACTGGTGGAACAGAGACCAGAACGGAACCGGAACCTGGAACCTCATAAAAGTTCCAGAGTTTGGTTTCGGTCTGAGTTCCATGTCCGCTAGAATAAAGGAAAACCGACGGAACCGAAACCAGAACCTGGAACTTAGAAAAGTTACAGAGTTCGGTTTCGGTCCCGGTTCCACATCCACCAGAACAAAATCGAAAACGCCCAAGGCAAAAAGCAAACAGCCAAAGGAAACAGAACAGAACAAGACGTGGAACTGGGACCGAAACTAAACTCTATAACTTTTCTAAGTTCTAGGTTCTGGTTCTGATCCGGTTCCAGTTCCGCCGGGTTTTCTTTGTTTTTGTTTGTTTGTCCTTTGTTCTAGCGGACGTGGAACTTAGACCGAAACAGAACTATGGAACTTTTCTAAGTTCCAGTTTCCGGTTCCGATCGGGTTCCGGTTCTGCCAGGTTTCCTTTGTTCTGGTGGATGCGGAACTCAGACTGAAACTAAAATCTAGAACTTTTCTGAAGTTACAGGTTCTAGTTTCGTTCCGGTCCTGGTTCTATCAGTCTTGTTTGTTTGTTTGCCTTTGTTCTTTGTTTTGGGTTGTGGGGTGTTTTCTCCCCTTCTTTTTCTTCTTTCTCATCTTTTTCCTCGTTGTCTCTTTGTATGTTGTCAGAGGCACAATCAGGATGGAATCCGAACCTAAAACTTTGAAAATTTTTAGTGTCAGATTTGGTTTCGTTCCTACCCCCATTGTGGTTCGCCCAGGATCGGTTTTTGCTTCAATCCTGCTTGTGTTTGTTTCTGTGTTTGTTCCTTGTGTTTGGTCTCTTTTTGCGGGGCCGGGTTTGGAATGGATTTGGGATATGGAGTTGTTACCAATTTCACTTTCCTCATCTAGTTCTGACTCCATCCCCACCCTGCTGCAGTCCAGGTTACTTTTCTTTTTGCGGACACGGAGCTAGAATGTGGGATAAACTTGGAAATGTTGGTTATTTCCATGTTTTCTTCCCATTCTGACCCCAGTCCTGGTTCCAGTTTCATTTTGACTCCACCCCCGCCAGTATTAAAGGAAAGTATGTTTCTAGTTCGAATTTGGTTCTGCCTCCGCTAGAGTTGAGTTTCTTTTTGCTTAGAAGTATAATTAAATGAAGTATATATGAAAGGTGGGATGAATGATGATATTTTCTATGCTTTAGAATACTAATAAAGGAATTATTTCATAGGATTAAAGCATGTCGAGAACATTTGATGTTGTTTCTCAAGGAATTCTATTGGAAGACATGCCTCAATCCTAGTAGCATGAAACTCCTAAAAGAGTAAAGTCGGTGAGATCCTCTGGAAGTCTTGATGACTAGCCATTGTGTTCTATTCATTTGAAATGCTCAGGTCACTGAGACATTGTTTCAGTCTTGCTGATGAGTCTGTTGTGGACTTTAGTGAGAGGTGTTGCCGATGGAAGGACACTTTGGTGTGACATGGAGGCTCACTAAGACCTCTTGCTAATAGCGATAGTCTGGGCGATGGTCTTGGATATCGGTATGGATCTTGTATCTCGTTATGACCTCTTGTCAATAGTTGTAAGTTATGCCACTAGCGTGTGTGGAGCATTGTAGCATCGGGGAGACACGGCTAGTGTCTCACCGACATGCGATTCTGCTTGAATGACTTTTGACCATTTGAAGATCCTATGTGGTATGTGTTCAACCAATCAGAGGGAGCTGAAGGAAAACCATTGGAAGTTAGACTGTTGTGACCATTCCTATGAGGAAGATCAATAGACTATGAGCGATATGGATATACTCTATAATCGAAGATGATGATCAGTTCGGTGAACAGTGGTGTTCATCTATAAAAATCTAGACAGAAAGGAAGAAGCCATGAGTCTTAATGACGGATGGGATGTCTAATGGAAAAAGTAGATCAATATTAATGACCGTGCTTTAGAACATTCAAAGCAGCTTTGCAAGAGTAGTTTTTGAGGTCAAGGATGAAATGTGTGAAGTCTTAATGGCGGACGTGATGGTTGCAAGTTAAGGAGGATGGTTGTAAAAGATGTGGAAACCATGCCTGAGGGAGATCTTTCACCGACATGGATAGAGTATATGCATTTAATGCATCATTGACTTTGTTCAAACCCATTTCTATAACTGACTTATTTTGTAAACACTAAAATGGGGCTGACTCATTTTTGGCACATTTGGTATATATGGCGTTTTCACCTCTCTGTAAATATAGATAGAAAAATAGGAGATAGATAAATGGAGAGACAAAAAATATAGATAAATAGGAGATAGATAACAGACCTTCTTTTTTAAGAATTAGCAAGGTAGGGTTTTGCAAGAAGTTAGACATTTTAAGTTCAGCAGGAGGAAGTAATGTATCTTTCAGATTTTCTTAGTATAGATGGAGATAATTCGAAGACATGGGTTTTATGTACACTAGTGATCTTGCCAAAATTGTAAATGTTGTTTATCTATTTCACCAACAGTAGAAGTAGCCAGATTTAAATCTACTTCATATTATGCTCCAGAATGGTATTTATCTTGGGTTAATTATTTGGTTTGGAAAGCTTTCAAGGAATGAAATTTTATCTTATGTTTTGTTTAAATGATAATTTGCAATCTACTATTAAAGTTTACACTGTGAATGAATGAAACTTTGTATTAATTACAAGTTAACTTTATTCTACAGTTTTAGTTTAGGAATTCCTTGGAAGGTAACAAGTCTAATTAGTTAGATGAATCAACATTATCTTCAGTTTAAAAGCTTTAATCTATCTTTTTCTATTTCTTTAAAACCACCAGTTAAAGTAGGTTTAAATATATGTTTGATCTTATAACAATCCAGAAGCTCAATACCAGCAGGCCCCTTGAACATTACAGCCATATTGACCACTTCGTGAAACAAAAACGTTGTGAACCAACATCAAAGACCTTGGGCAGTGATCAATTTGATTGTTGATTGTATTTTTTAGGAGAGTTGAGATATTTCACTTTTATCTTACCTACATGTTGTGGGTCAACTTGGCACCATCAACAGATCTGGTGGTAGAAGGAGGGCGAGAAGAGAAAACTAGATAATATTGGGTTTTTCTCACTAGAGAGGTACCATAGAGTTCTTCGATCCACCGAAAACCCACTACCTTTGGTAGAACTTAAGACCCCAATGAGACAGAAGATTCACAAGACTGGGGCAACCATTATACCACCCTTGTCAGCTCCACTCACTCCACCAATCTTTTCACCAATAACCTGATGGATACCCATCAATCCACCACCAACTCCATCTCAAGTGCCATTATAGCCGGTTCAGCCCATCCAACAGCTAGCTCAACCCCCACCACCACCACCAATGGAATTTTTTATGAATAATCCCTCTCGATTGGGGACTATTCCTGGAGGGTTTCATGATATTCCTAAGAATCCTAAAATATTTTGTCCCAAATACATTCATGGTGAATCAAGGAGTGTTGAAGAGCATATACAAGCTTTTAAGGATGCTTGTACCAGAGCCTAGATAGCTCGCCATGATGTAGTTTGTAGGTTGTTCCCTTATTCCTTAGGGGATATGGCATACAACTGGTACCTAAATCTTCCATAGGGTTCTATTCTGAGCTGGACAGACCTGGAGAATGCTTTCATCAATCAGTTCAGTGTTTATGTGGATCCATCCATTTTGTTCCACCAATTTGCTACCATTAGGAAGGAGCCATGTGAATCCCTGCCCTTGTTTAATACCAGGTTTCAATGAATGTATAGGAGACTACAGAACCCCTATGTAGTTGCTGAAAATAGTGCCATTCAGGCATATTTTAGAGTTATAGACCCTTTGCTTGGCCTATTCCTACAAAGGACTTATCAGCCAGCAGATATTGATTCCTTATCTCAATTTTATCATCTAGCCATCAAGCTGCAACAACAAACTAGCTCTCAACAAGGAAACTTGGTAGGAGGTTTTCCTTCTATGGGATATCAGATGCCTAACCCAACCCATTTATTCAATAATGTCCCAAGGATGTATCCTTCCCATTATGGACCTATATCTGAGTTGCAGACTCAATCTCCTATTCCATTATTTTCCAACAGAGCTCCTGACTTCTTTCAACAATCACAGGCTCATCATAATCAACATGGTCATCATAACCAAGCTGGAATACCAAATCTCGTCAGTTTGCCACCTGTTGCAAAGAGTGGTGAGAGTGAAAAGAAAGTTCAACTCACAAACGAGGTGGAAACCTTAAAGAAAACTCTGTCTCAAGTCACAAATGATATGGCTCAGCTTAAACTGAACCCCTCTCAGAACCAAGGTAATTACCCTAATCAGAGTAATAACAATCAGGGTAATTATCCAAATAACATCACAGCCAGAGGAACTATCAAGGCCAAAAATTCCCTAACCAAGGCTATCAAAATAAAAATAGAGGGTATAACTAGAGGCCAAATAACAACAGACAATGGAATACATGGCCAAATAACGGTGGGGTTCGTCACAATTATCAAGCTAATGAGGATAGGCCACATGTTGCAAATGTGGATGACCTCAATTTTATGACTAACTGGTGCATGTTGCATGATACTGCAACTCATTCTGAGGTAAACTACCCTGAAATGGAGGTCATAAAGATGGCACAAGCTGATTCCCAAATGTTCCAAGGGAACTCAAATAAAGGAGGTGACTCAGTGGATATAGCTATGAGTTATGATCTCTTTGAAGAAGAACCTTCATTCCCAATGCAGAATGAGAATGAACCAGAGGAAGATGTGTATGATGCCCAAGCCTTTCAGACAAAGGGAGTACACTTCCTAAGAAACCAGAATAAGGGTCTGTTCACTACATCAACACCACCTAACCATATGGTGCCTCTGAATCAGGGTGCTGATAACAACCCTCCTCTACCAAAGGATCCACCTGACTTTCATAACAAAGGTAATTCATCTGGTGTTTCAAATGTAATGTAAGCTATAACATATAATTTAATATTGTTTTTGAGATGCAGAAATAAAAAACCTCTTTATCATACTTTGACATCCTAAAGTGGTGGCCCACCCAACGAGAGATAGTGCTGAAAGCTTTGGAAGAATTTAATAAATCAAAAGTAAAAACCATGCTAGCACCCATTGCATTTATGAACGCAGCTTTGTATAGAAGTAAGGTAGGTACCTCACCATTTATTTTAAGTTTGAGAATATGTGGGAAGAATCTACATAATTGTCTGGTAGATTCAAGGGCTTCTAGCAATGTGATGCCATTTTCTGTATGCAAAAAATTGGGATTGAACCCTATCCAAATAAACAAGAAGGTCATCCAACTCGATAAAACAAAGGTTAATATAGTTGGAGAATTGAGAAATATAATGTGCAAGTAGGGTTTGAACCTAGGATTTTAACCAATATGGATATTCAAGTAGCAAAAATCCCTGAGACTTATGGTATGCTGTTGAGCAGAGATTTAATGAAAAGTGTAGGGGGATATCACTCCCTTGACTTTTCACACATGTGGCTACCATGGAGGGGAATTCCTACCCAGATTAGGATTGAGAGTGAACCTCACCTCAAACATATCATCACTGAGTATGATTGTCCCAACGAGGTAACTTATTTTGAAACTGAGATAGGAGTTTATAAAAGAGAGGAAGTTCGAACCTTTTCGGTTCTTGATTCTAAAGATTTGTCAATACAAAAATTCCCTGATCCCATGATTAATGTAAACCAACAGGTATTGATCAGGAAGCTGCAATAGGATCAGCTAGTCTTAGGGGAAGATATCAATTTGTGGAGTCTTCTGCTCCCCAATTGGTGCAGGTTACACTACCAAAATCATTCGGAACTGACCTGCCAACCCTGCATCAGTGTTTTAAACCATGTTTCCCAAACTGAGGAAACTAGCCTAAGTCACCTTAAGACCATTTCAGACCACTTCTCATTTGAAGAAAAAAATGCAATAATGTTAACTAGGGATAATATACCTTCAAAGGAAGTCCCTCCTCAAATTGAACCTATCCCGGTTATAATACCAGACCAACGTAGTTACAATGAACAACACCAAGCTTTGTTTGATACCTCTGCACTCACAAGTATACCAAAACCCAAGGGATTAATCAAAGATACAAGTGACCATCATAAATATATCCTAGGATTACGTCATATATCTAAGCGGAATTTGGATATTACACCTGATGGACCTATTGAACAACCATTCCCAATATTTGATGCAAAAGATCAGGTGGCCTCACTTATTGTTCATCTTATCTAAAAACCCACAATGACCTCAAAGAGATCAAACCTAACTCATGATCAGCTATGGACCCTCACATTTGATGGATCCAAATCCAAAACAAGGTGTGGTGCCAGAATTGAGTTAACCAGCCCGAAAGGGAAAACTTTCTTTGCTTCTTACAGGTTGCAGTTTAGATGCACTAACAACATAGAAGAATATGAAGCATTAGCTCAAGGAATGATGTTGGCTCATCAGAAGAAAGTTACTGCCTTGGTGGTTAAAGGAGATTCAGAAGTGATTATCAAGCAAGTGCGCAGCCAATACACATGTCACAATAAAAGGCTGACAGCTTATAGAAATCGGGTATGGAACCTGATTGAATACTTATATGCTTTTGGGATTAGTTTAATTCCTAGAGAGGAAAATCAAATAGCTGATTCATTAGCTGTTGCCGCAAGTACCCTGGAACCCATGCAAGGATCCAAGCTTAAGAGATTCTCGGTAGAATTGATATCCACCCCAGCTATCCCTGATAATGTTAGGAACTTTCAAGTCTTCGACAATGATTAACATATCCTTTTTTTCTAGCAAGCTTAGATGTTTTTGAAGGATGGATCATTGATGAGTCTGATAGGGATCAAGGAAATTGGAATATCGAAGACTGCGATACAGAGGGGGTCCTCAATTTAAAAAGTAATAGCATTCCCAAGGGAATGGTGGCTTTAGAAAGGATTTTTGATTTAGACCCAAGGGATTAGGAAAAGGTGTCAACCGAAGATAAAGGAGGTGAATATGAAACTATTAACCTAGCTGATTCTGGCCCTGAAATAAATGTTTACATAGGGAAAGCCTGCCCTAGAGCAATTAGAAAAGATATACTGAGGGCACTAAAGAAAGATGTTGTTGTGATAGCTTGGGGCTATGAAGATCTAAAAAAATTTGATGCTTTTGTGATAACTCATACTATTCCTTTGAAGCCTAAAACTAAACCATTTCGGCAGAAATAACGTCCTGTCAACACCCTGATTGAACCACTAATCTTTAAGGAACTTCAAAAATTGCTTTCTGCAAGAATAATCTTCCCTGTACGACATTCAACATGTTGTGGGTCAACTTGGCACCATCAACATGTCGCTTCTAGATGAAACATTAGTCACCTGAAAGACTACAGTTATACCAAAATCACAAGTTTTCTTCATGTCATCCAACATTTTGATTCGAAATTTATGACTATTGCACCACATATGCTTGTGGTGTTTCATCTGCAATATGTCAAACATGGAAAAATTATTGCAATATCATTAGTTAATAAACATATTTATTCTTGGCCGAATGTATGCAAAGAAAACAATCTCAATATATATATACATCAATCTAATTCAAAATAATTAAATAATATGCGTGATTAATATATTTATACGTACCTGTTTATCTCTTAAACCATATGGTAAATCAATTTCCCTTTGTGTAACATTGGAATCTCCATTATGATGAGCTTCTTTAACCAATGAAGCCACACCTTCCCATGTTAATGTGTGACCAGATTGTTGACATCGTTCAATCCATATAGTCATCCAATCAAGATTGTTGGAGACGTACCAATGTAGTGCATCCCAGTCTCAACCAACTGTATAAAAAAAAATTGAAATTCACAAACAACGTATAATTAGTTAAATACCACAGTATACAACCTTAATTTATAATTGATGTATATTGAAGATTAAAAGTTAGTTAAGTACAATATACATAAAAACCTTATGTAAAATGTATTCCAATTAATCTCCATGACTATCTTATAATTACCTCTCACTTTCCTCAATCTACCTTTCCCCATGAGGTACTCCCCTTCGAATTTGTTAATAGAGTTCGGATCCACATTGTGATCTACATGGATCTTTGCTGCAAACTTAGGAAGATATTCACTAATGTACACCATGGTCTGGTATACCATATATCCCTCCACCATAGAACCCTCAGGATGTGCTCTTTGTCTAACCAAATCCTTCAAAAATTTCAAGTGCCTCTCAACCATCCACATTGACCTTGTGTGTACAAGTCCACACAATTCAATCTCCTCAACCTGGTGTATGAGGTAGTGTTCTTGTGCATTGAAAAATGTCGAAGGTAGACACTTTTGCATTTCACACATTAGATGAGGAATTTTTCTCTTCCAATAATTTATATCTTCTTTATGGATTTCTGTAGATGACAACCATCTACAAGTGATTCAAGGCACAAATATATTAACAAGATTTAACAAAAATATACAGTATATTACATAACAAGTAAAACAAATGGCAATTATAAGATGTATACAATGAATTGAAAAAATCTTGCTACTTACCTCATGTATTTTCCAAGATCATATATAACTTGCTTGACATTGTTATCAAAGTTGTCTGGGAGAGATAGAGGTAGAACATACTGCAACAATTATAAAATGATCTTTTCATTATTTTTCCAAAAGTAGTAAACACAATACACTAAAAAGTACATGCATTATACAAGTGTATATAATATACTAGAATAATTACCTTCATGAAGGTATGCCAATCATGCGTTTTCATCCCTAATCCAAATTCACCTTTCTTTGTTATTATATTGTTTATGTTTGTAGAAAATCCTGTGGGAAATCAAATTTTTTGTATGACTTTTTGTATAGCATTGTTTTCCTACTCTATTAATAACCAAGGAAGGGCACTTATATTAATTTGGTCTCCATCGCTATTTAATTGAATGACATTTTTCATTGCTTGATTGGCTTCCTGAAAGTTACTACAAATTTTGACAATTTTTTTTTTGTCATGCCTTCCATCCAATATTTTCCACAACGTTTCTGTTATATTCTTTCTGATATGCATTGTATCAAACAAATACACAATTTGTAGCTACTCATAGTAGGGCAACCTACTAAATTTTCTGGGATAACTTTTCAGTCCCTGTGGAAGCTGGCCAGTAATGCCTTGACGACCTTCATGAAGCATATAAGTTAAAAATATTAACAACAATCATTTTCAATTACAACATGACTAAACACAACACAATATAAAAATATAAATTCAAAACATATCATATATGATAGATAAACAATTTGATCTGATGTATAACCTTAACAATTAATTCTATTATATTCCAACTTCCATAGGCAAGGTGTCATTCTTCGTGGTTTTGATGTAGTCTCCTCTTTCCCATTGAAAAGATGTTTTTCAATAGTTCGATACTTATGATTTCTATGGAGGAAGTGCCTATACTCATCAAACACCTACTTTCCTAAACTTGTTGAACGACGAGATTTCATCTTTGGACCACAAATTGGACATGTAAATTTTCCCTTTGTTTGAAGACCTCCAAGATCATATATAATTGGATTAAATATGTCAATTTTATAATTATATAAAATGAATAGATTATTTTAAAAACATGTATGATATCTACTTCATCAAATTAAATATTGTTAAAGTGCAGTCAAATGTTATAACATACCACAAAAATGTGTTAGCCCTGCGGCATCATGAATTGTCCATACAAGCATTGCATGGAATTGAAATTGTCTTTGTCCTATTGGTCTCTAAACATCATACATAGTGACGCCATTCCATAACTTTAGTAACTCGTCAATAAGAGGCTCGATATATACATTCATATCTTTAACTTGGTACTTACCTAGTTGAATGAACATAAACATTACATAATTATTATAACTATTTTATTGCAATATATATAAATTAATGTACATGACTATTGAATGAAAAAAATATAAGTCATTATGCAACAAATAAGACAAATGAGATGCTACTACATTAAAGAAAATTGATGTAAACAAACACCTGGAACAATCATTGACAACATTATGTGCTCCCTCTTTCTTGACATCCATGGAGGAATGTTATTGTTGATAACAAAAAGAGGCCACACTGAGTAAATAGATCTCATCTCTCCAAATGGATTGACACCGTCCGCTCCCAATGAAAGCCTGAGATTACGAGGTTCTTCTTTAAAGTGTGGCCATTTTTCCTCCATGTCCCTAAATGTAGAACCATCCACAAGCATTTTAAGAATGTCATCTCCACTTCTATTTCGTGCATGGTAATCCATAAATTGCACTAAGCTTTCACACCTAAATAATCGTTGCATATGTGGAATAATGGGAATATAACGAAGAACCTTGCGAGACACCTTTCTTGTTAGTTGATCTATTTGATACCTACTGATATGAAATTTTGGGCATTTTGTTACAAATTCCTGTTGTTTATGATATATAATATGATCATTGGGACATGCATCTATTGCTTGATACTCCACTCCAATATCTTTCATAATGGAAAATAAATCTCAGTATGAGTGAGGTAAAATATTTGATGATGGTAACAAAAATTCACCAATCAATCTACAACAAAAAATAATTTTTTAATATAAAGAATATTAATGGTACATATTTCATCATTTATTTACTAGTGATGAACTAACAACAATTAAAATATATGAAAAAAGATGACATATATGATATACCTTAACATCTGTGAGATTCCTATGTTTGATAAACCATTCATAACCTTCAAGTTCAATAGCAACAATTCAACAGAGAGAAGAGTTGTTTGGGAGCCTTCATAAAGGGGCTTTTATGCCTTCTCAAGTACAAGTAAATTATGAACATCATCAAAGTCATCCTGATCATCATGACCAGCTCTACCACTAAATGTGTCATGGATCAATGTATTCATACCATCATCTTCAACTGTGTTTTCTGGCGCATGATCATCTTCTTCCATAGGATCATTAACTTCATCTTCGATATTCACAGCTCTCCATGTTCATCCACTTGCAAAACCACATTCTTCGGCCATGATAATCCATATCATCTACCCTAGGGTGCCCCACCTTTATAATAATAATAGACACAAATAAACCATGATCATGATCAAGTGAATATATATATATATATATATATATATATAATGTTAAAATGATATAAACATTTACAAATTCAATCAATATAAACACATATAATGAAGAACTTACCAATGGACAATAATCATGCCCCCCTTCAATGTGACCATGCTACCTACAATGTTTCTCAACTGTTGTGATTAAAAGTCATATTGTCTTTAAGCCCTTGCAATTATTGCAAGGACAATAACATTTCCCATCACCTTTTCTTTTCAATCTAGCCCACAATCTATCAAGTGTCTCTTCATTTTGTTTTGGACTAATATTATCTGACATGATTTTTCTTTACTAGGCTTGACTATTTAGGTCTTCAAAAAACATCAAACTCACACTCCAATAATTTTTATTCATATACAGGTAACATAATCTAATAATTCTGATATTTTACACCAAAAAATTTTGGTATGCAACCACCCCTACAAAAGAGAATATAGTATGAAGTTAATGACCCCAAAAAACACTTTAAAATGCTAATTCCAAAACTTATTAAATTCTAATTTTACTATGATTTCCAACTATTAAGACTCCTAAAATAAGAATATTGAACTTGATCGCAAACTTCCTGCAATGATGGAGGTAGGGATCTAGTAAGAGAAAGTGACCCATTCCTAAGGAGCAACAAGTTGAAATCATCATTGCTAATGTCAATACGAATTTATCCTTTTAGTTAAAGATGCAATGTGTCACTTCTTATGACAAGCTTATCCCTAGGGCCCTCAACATTGAGAGAGCCCTAATAAAAAATAACAAACGCATTGGTAAGAGGATGATTAGGGTACAAACCCTAGGCCTCCATAGAAACATAAACAATAACTATAGCGGATTAGTGAGGTTGCAATACCAGAAAGATTGAGACATTGTAGGTAATAACAAAATATTTCAATCTAAAGATTGTAGCCAATAACAAGCACACTATGTAGCTTAGTGACATTTGTAAATTTAATCTATGGTAAGAAGAATGGTAGTCACTTGAGATGTGATAGTCAAAAAGAGGCTGAACAGTGACAAGATAATAAAGCTCAAACCTTGCATAGTAAAGTGGAGATTTTAACAGTGAGTTTCCTTACCCCCTTTCTGACCTTAAGGGTTTTTCAAATGCTTTTGGCAGTGTTAGACAAGGAAAATGCAATCAGGGAATGAATGTCCAAATGAAGTAACAATGGTAATCATAGGTTCAATGTTTCTTCTTAGCCGTTAATGTATAATAGAGGTAGTGGATTTCATGTTTGAGTAGTGTTTTGAGACTCATCAAAGATGGGAGAATAGTGAATAATACCTTGTGGACTATGAAGTAGTGTCAATAAGGTTGAAGGATCTTAAGAACTACAATACCATGAAACAATGAGTCCTCTATAGTAAGTAGGCAGTCTATAGGGCATAGTTTGATTTTATAGAAGGATGCTCATGAAAGGAATCTTCAAGTGATAGTGAGTGAGCTATTTGAGATTGCAGCTGAGGGTGCAATACCAAGTCTTAAAGGAAGTTAGCAAAGTAGTAAATGTGCAAGAAAATCAAATCGTACACATCAAACAATTCACAATGTTATCTTGCATAATGCCTTTAGTTTGAAGACAAAAATCTCATTGTATCTTCATGATGAAAGTGGTGACCTTGATGGTCAATCACTGGCAACCATGATTTCAAAACATGCTATTGTGCTTATGGAAACATTTTAAGCAAGGCAGTGGTGGTTTAGAACAATGGCAGGTATGAAGGACTTGCTTTATATGCATACTATGTAGTCTAGCTTAAGACACCGTTCTTAGAAGAGATTGAAGGTGGATTATGGAACTCAAGGGTTACCATGAAAAGGATTAAATCAAATACTAAGATCTATTTAAAAGCCACGGTCATGAAGATATTAAAGATGTCACATGAAAAACCCTAGTAGCTAGAGTAATGAATACAGTGCCAAAGAGGATAGTGTGCTGGGGCAGATTTAAGAGATCTCCACATTACCTAATTAGAGGAAAATACATCATTTATTTATTTTTTAATTAAAATAAATCATTCTAAACCCTATATAGGATACATTGATACTTCAAAAGCCTCTGAAGGAATTTGAGATTATGCAAATATATGTCAAGTAACATTCATAAGGTTTAGAAAATCTTGATCACTCTCTTTATAGGCTCTTTATTGCAGCAAGAGGTAATCAATCTTCGATCGTGCTATAATTACATCCTAACCTATTAAACTTGAGACAACTTGAATGCACCCAATGATGATTGACACCTACATTATACAACTTGAATTAACTACATTATATGAGTGCCTCCATTTCTATCACAACATGGCCACATTAAACTCGGATTACAAATGAATGCATCCTGTATTTGTTATAGCACAATTGTGCCACATGACCAATAGATTTATGGATCTCATAATACAGTCACAAGAATCTATTCCTTGGTTGTGATCTTATGGTGATTCCACACAACAAAATCTAGACATGAAATTCTTAAAACCCTAAACCTCTAAAAATGAAATCTGATGAGATTTTGCTTTAAAATATGATTTTCAAACTTGGAACTACAAATCTGGCTTCACAACTGAATTCTACAAAAAGACAATGACTATCCTCAACCTGGCGATATCTTCTTGAATTTTTTCTCTTTTTTCCCAAGAAAATCGTCCTTAGTTCTCCACAAACTATCTCAAGTAGAGCAAAACACTGTCTCAATAAATCAAGCGTGAACTCACTTTTCTTTATGTCGGCCACAATTTGATTTTTTTCTATTTTTCATGTTTGTCAAAAATTCGACGAAAATGGTAGCCGACATTTCGAAGAACCCCAGGTTTGTCAAAATTTTGATGAACGTCAGGGATAAAATTTCAAAAAAATTCAAATTACACATCAAATTTTACAAGTACCTGATGATACATCAAATTATACATATTTCGTTGGATAGTTTTGTCAGATTTTGCAGTCAAATGAGTTAGTGCCAGATGGAAAAACCCACAAAAACACAATGGTTCATAGTAACAATGCAAAGTAGAAACAAACAATATTGTCTCCCTTCCACCTCGGCTACACAAAGACCATAAATGAAACAATATACCCTAAGCTATAGAACAAGGATCAACACTTTCCCATGGAAAATAACATAAACTATTTTCCAAACTATATTGATTTCAACAATTTCCAATATGAGAAAACCCACAAAACACAACAATTCACATTAACAATTCAACAAAAAAAACAAAGAATATTTCCTTTGAACCATCGCAACTATACCAAGTTGATAAATGGAACAATATACCATAAGCTAGAGAACTACAATGAACAATGGCCTATGGAAAATAGCATAAAATACTTTTGAAACTATTCTCATGTTCATTGAACCTTAAGGTCTTTATTTTGAAATTCCATGACTAAATCTTTGGCTCTCAGCACCTTGCTATACTAATTAAGGATCATATGAACCATGAATGGAATTCATTTCAATAAGAATTATATATTAAACAAAACATTATTTAGAAAGGAAAACAAAACATTCATATGGTTATGTTGCATGCATAATGACAAAACAAAAGCCACAAATGAATAAATTGATGGACAATGTTTAACCCCTATGGATAGATATGTAAGTATGTCATAGGAGATGCAAACAACATTGATTCCATAAGACATTGGTGATTGTTGTCCTCTAGGTTAGGTTGTACCATTTCATTTTTGATAAGATGATGTTGAATAGGCTATACTATTTGATTTTTGGAAAGGTGTTGTAGCAAGAAGCAAACAAAATTAGATTTTTGTTGGATATAAAGAAGAAAGAACATGGCAATGCTAACACATCAAAAAGATGGAACCATTTATCCCTAGCACATAGGCTACTCCCAAATGGATAGCAAACAAAAAAAGGTGAAGGCTAAATAAATAGATCAAATATTCATAAGTTATACCCATAACCTCAAAGATACATGTAGAAACTACATATACGGACATAAACACTCACGCCTTAAATAAATCAATATTAGTTTCAACAACAACCTAGTAAATTCTATTTTTCAATAGCATCTTAACAGAAACGAAACAATATAGCCACATCTATACACCAATAGTTGACAATGCCTTATGGACAACATCATAAATTCTATAACATTTACTATTGAATTGTGAATGAAATATGAAAGAATATTGCAAGAGTTGAAGCCATAAAATAGTTTATGCTATTTTCCTAACTTTAATGATCTTTTCAGCACATTGGATGTAGCAAGCAATCTTTCCTATTATGCTTAATATGAATCCTATTATTGCAAAAATTCCCCTTGAGGACAATACAAATAAGAATTATCCTAGAAAAGCAATAAATAGGGGGACGAGTTTATATGAATGTTGTCTACAAATTATTTCGTACACATACATATGTGCACACGGGAAAAGAACACTAAAAGGAAATAAAAGAAAAACATACTTTTGTGTTTTTCTACACACATAAAAATGCATTAGAGACACATTTGCCTACACACAATTGTATGAAGATGTTTTATGCACTGAGAACATTGAATTGCATGCATAGATGTTTTTGTATATGTATATGTAGATGTATACATGCATATAGCCATGTCCACAAGTATATATAAGAATGGCTGGAAATATAAAGGGTTTTTTCAAATTTCACCTCTTCCTCCTTGGTTCAAGTGTACCTCTTCCCGCTTGATTTCTATCTTCTCCTTTCTTTCTTCAATGTCTCCAACAAATGCACAATAAATTATCATAGCCAACACCTTTTTATTGCTTTTCCAACTATCACCCCATGCAAGAAAACACAAAAAAAAAATGTTGCTACCTCGACAACAACTTCACATCACATGATCGAAGTTCCACCTTCACATAAGCTGCTTGCACTTGTAATAGTTGTTAAAGCCATGGAATGACAATTAACAATGCCTAATAAAAAATTGTACAAACATTTGATCGCATTGATGGACAATGTGTTTCCCCTATGTGTAGGAATGCATGCATGTCATAGTGGATGCAAAGAACATTGATACATAGCGATCCCTATCTTTATTTTGTTGGGACATCCTTGGAATCATAAGATGTATTTTTAATGTTTTATAATAATGTCTTTTGCATCTAATATCACATATGTAGATTTCTACACATAGTGGAAATAAAATCAATGGAAATGCTAGTCAAGAATGCCTTTTGGATAACAACATAAACTCGATAACATTAACTATTTTATTATACATTGAAAATGAAATAATATGGCCAAAGCTAGAGAGCAAAAATTAAGATTGTGTTATGGAAAACAACATAGACTATTTTATTATGTTGCAACTATTGGCACATAATGGAAGCCATATACAAATAAATATTAAATTTTCCTATCTGTAGATATGCATGTATGTCAATGTAGATTTAAACAATGTACATATGTACTCTTTCCAATGTTTATTATTTTGTGAAAATAGTTGCTATTTGTTTGAACCTTGACAAGGAATTCTTCGAATGATATACTTTATATTAACTGTTATATAGAACATTGAAGCCCTTTTCCTAATTATTTCTTTTCCTTTGTATTGTTGATGTCTCTAGGAAAAAAATTGAGAGATTAAAAAAATGAAACAAAAAAATTGGAATAACAAATTGTATATTAAGTGTTATATGAATCATTAAAGCCTTTATTTTTATTAATCCTTTGCTATCATATTCGTAATTCCTGTGCAAAAAAATTGAGAGCTCATGTTGTGTTTTGAAGTCATAGACCTTGTAGTCAACCACTGATGTTGTAGCTCTCAGCTTTTAAAAGAGCAGCCCCAACAATTTCAGTGGCCTTTAGCTCTACCTAGGCTGACAAACAATCCTCAAGCACCAGTCTTGTAAGTCTATTTATTGTTTTGTTTTTTGTTGCTGACAATTGAATTGATACTTTTCAAAGTGCACCAAGTGAACTGAGAATATGCTTCATTTGAATTAACTGTTGTTATGATATATGTTCTAACTAATTTAAATTTAAACTCTTTGTCTTTGCTTTTCCTTTCAAATTGTTGGCCATTTGGGAGTGACTTATGTGTTAGAGGGGAAAATGTTACAATTTTCAGATGTGTCAATATTATTGTTTGATTCTAGACTTCAGTCACAACCATGAATATCACATTGTTGCCACTTCGCTAAGTTTAACTGCCTTGTAGGATATAAATGTAAATACAGCCTTAACAACACATGCAATATGATCCATTAATGTTGGAGATGTTGTCCCATCTTCGGTTCTCCAGGTAATGTCTTTCCAAAAAATAAGAGGCGATCAAAGCCTAGTTGACTAGTATAAAGTCATCCTTTCTGATGGAACCCACATGCAAATAGGAAATTTTCCTACAAAGTACAATGATCTTCTATTTACAGGGGCACTGAAAATAGGTTCCATCTTATGCTTGACAAACTATCTGTGTAGAAAGCTGCAAGAATCAAGATTAGATATTGTTTTGCACTACTTGTACTTGTAGTTTTATGCTTTCTTATTTGTGGGGACTTCCTTTTAAATTATTTGATGTTCATTTCGTTCCAAGGTGATTTTCATATTGTCGGCTAATTGGAAAGCCTAGATATTTGTTTAGAGAACCAGAAGAACAAATAATTGGCCGGGAGTCGCTCTCCCCATCCAAATGAGCCTCAACATTTGGGATTATACATCCCCAAGATAACATGATGCTCCTGCAAATATCAACCTTGTAAAAGGGTTGAATGTTTACCCAACCAAATGGACAGTAAAAGGTCGTGTAACAACAAAAATGGATATGCACCATTACAACAAATAGGGGCATGAGGGCCAAGTATCCAGCCTTGATATTGTTGACAATGAGAGAACAAAAATATGAATTACTCGCTTTAATGACATAGCATAATTGCATTATGATAGGGTTGAGGTGGGTCATACTTATTATCTATCAAAGGGGTTGATTAGACAGGCAAATAGGAAATTTAATAAGTTAAATAGCTAGATGGAAATCATTTTGGATCAAAACTCAAGTTTAAAATGTTGTGATGATGAGGCCTTCATGGCAAAGAAAGTATTTAAATTAATCCCAATAAATGAAATTACAAATTGCAGCAATAATATTTTGATTGATATTATTGGCATTGTGGTGTATGTAGGAATGGTATCAATTATACAAAGAAAGGATCAGTCCCAAACAATTTGGAGGACTGTTAAACTTAATTATTTGTCACCCTTTTCAATTGATGTTAATTTGTGGGGCTCAAATTGGGAAGCAAAGGGTGATGAGCTGGAAAGGTTGTACACCCTTGGTTCAACTCTCATCCTTGTTGTTAAAAATGCATGTGTTGGGTATTTCAATGGATCAGTTATGAACACAGCTGCAGGGACTCTTCTATATATAAATCCTAACATACCAGAAGCACAACCCTTGATCCAAGGAGGAAATATTGATCCACCTACGATTGAGCTCTCCTGGATAGTTCCTTGAAAGGTTTTTTTGGAAAATGCGAGAGTCACTATTGCATATATCTTGGATCATTGCCTTGGCTTGCCAAAAAGTTTGCAAGCTACTATCAAGGAAATAGTAAAATATATTAAAACTGATGCATTATGTTACACTGCATGTCTGTTGTAGGTCAATGGCATACAATGCAAGAATTTTTTTGAAGAGACCAAGCAAAATATGTGGTTCTTCTCTAAATTCCAGACAATAATAGCTAATTGTGACTCTCGATATTTATTGTAGCTAAAGATGGAAGACCACACAAGCGAGATTTGGGCTACTGCTTTTTATGAGGCTACAACAAGCTTGTTGTAGATGTCAACAAAAGAGATTTACATTGCAATATGAGTCTTCTATTGTAATGACTGCTGAGTCTGTTATCAATGTTGTCACCTACACCTCATTTGTTTTCATTGTTCTTATTAAAACTCAAATCTATAATTCAAAAACAAGCCCTAAAACAACAATAGTCAAAGTTGTAAGAATTAAATTTGAAGCTGAGTTCAAGCTACTGCTATCAAATTTTTCTGCTATTTCCCCTTCTATGCAAGAGTCTCTAGAGATAGTTTTCATATGATCTTGAATGCCAAAATGACCATTCCTAATTGTGTCTTTGGATATTTCTTATAGTTTTTGTTGACTGGACATTTATTTTCTTTTCTCTCTTTGGAGTGCTTGTCACATCAGAAGAACTTTCCTTTCTACCAATTGGTTTGTTGTTCATTTAACTGGTTATATATTAAGACAATGAAGTATAACATATAATGTTGAACAAAAAGAGATATAGTTATTTTTGTTTCTATTCTTTATGTTGCTTATAGTTTTGTTCCACTTTAAGTGTATGTTCTTGGTTTTATTTTGTGTTCTTTGGTTATACAGTTATGTTGTCCTATTTAATAGATGTATCAATATTTATAGTTGTTCTTATATATACTTGTGGACATGGTTGTATGCATGTATACATTTACATATGCATATACATAAATATACATGCATATAATTCAAATTTCTCAGTTCATATAACTTTCTAATACAGATGTGTGTAGATATATGTGTCTATAATGGATATGTATCTGTGTATGCATGAAAAGTTCAATATTTAGAGGTATCTTTGAGTTGGTTTTAATAAAATGTTGTTCTAATCTCGTTTTCAATGTTCTTAGTGCATACAACATCTTAATAGAGTTTTGTGTAGATATATGTGTCTATGATGTATTTGTATGTGTGAGTGTGTATGTGTGCATATGCATCTAATGCTTCTCAAATGTTATCCCTACTAATTTTCCATGTCTAATCATTATTTCATGTTAGATATGGATATCATATGGTTTTTGGCTATAATGTTTGTTGCGTATGTTGTGTAGCTCAATCTACAACCCAACACTAAACAATGCCTTATTGAAAATAACATAAACTACTCAATTACTTCTAAGGTAAGTTTTAAATGCAAGGTATTATTACAACTATCACCAATATATGGAGCCCATACATGAAACAATGTTGCCATGACAAGCTGTACCAAGTGATGTTTGTTTCCTCTTCCTAGGAAACATACACATATATGTGCATTTAAACTTATCTATGTTCATTTCACATGTATTGAAAACTTTGGGTGTGCATATGTATGTATGTCATTTGCAAAAACAATCGTCATTGTGGTGGCTCACAATATTCATAGTAGCTAAAGCTATAGAACAATAGTCAACAATGCCTTATGGAAAGTAACATAAACTGTTCAATTGCTTTGCTAACTTGAGAACTCTAAATATTATTGTGGCCATTGGTAGTGTATGGATAGCATATATGAAACAATGTTGTGATTGGTCTGTTTTATTGCTTTGCAACCATCACCTCTATATGGAAATAATAAATGAAATAATATTTATTTCTTTGTAATGATTGCCTCTATATGGAAACTTTTAGTCAATAGGCTATATGTGTGAACTTTGGATGGAATTTTCGTCAACCTTACCAGTTTTAAAGCTGTTGGGCAACAATCAACATGCATATATATTTTCATATGCTTCCACATTCATATATATTGGTGTATAGTTTTTTTTCCACCCGCATCTTTATCAATTTCATGTGTTCAATGGATAGATAGGAATCTATTGATTTGAAATATGTTGCCACAAAAAGGTATGTGCTTCTTCTATTGCATATCATTTTCCTTTTCATGTGTGCAGATATGTATGCATGTCAAATTAGTTGTAAGCAACGTATACTTCTCCCTTTGTTTATCATTTGTAATAACACTTTTCGTTTAAAACCTCGGGAAACATAACAAATATCTTTGAAATTTTTGATAAGGCATTGTTGGGTCTCATTCTGTTGCTATATGTTACTATGATTTTTTTTTGTTTTGTGGATTTTTCCATTTGGGCCACTATTGCAACCAATGTTTTTTTATTTATGGTCCCACTTTTGTGGTGATGGGTTGCAATGCAATAGTAGCAATGTTTGTAAGTAACACCTGCCTCTAAAATCCTCTGAAAACATAGTGAATGTATACACAATTTTCAATAACGCATTGTTGGGTGTCATTCTTTGGGTTTTCGTTGTTGTTCAAGATAGTTTTGAGTGAGGAGGGAAAGCTTCTATGAAGGTGCAAGTGCGATCATCATCTATGGAATTTTTGTGAAGGTGGTTGGAGGTTATTTTGTATTTTTTGTGTGGGGCAATGGTTGCAAAAGAAGTACCAAAGTGTGTTGTGTACTTATAAACTTTAGCTCACACTAACAAACTGATTTACAACCTCCACCAAAAAATCCAATCCATAAATGAAGCAATCTTAGTTTCAACAATAAGCCAGATAAAAAATACCTCATAAAACACAAGATATTAACTATTTTGCAACCATTCACACAAAGCAGTGAAACTTCTCCATAGAAATTCATTGCTACTTCCTATCACATAGCCTTGTCTCTATTCATTGAGATTTGTTTTGACATCTCACAATAGAATGAGTCCCTATGTTTCAATTGAAAGTTGCAATTTTGTTGTTCGAGACCCACATCATGCATTGATTGAAATTGTTTTTGTCAACTTAAACATGTGGTACCTATTCTTCTATGAAGTAATTGGCTTAGGCTTAGGATTTTCAAGTTCTTTCTACACAAAAAATGGGGAGCATCATCCACAACATGTGTCAAATTGCATCTACCCACATATGTTTAAAACCTCGGGATACATAGAGAATATCTATGAAATTTTTGATAGGGCATTGTTGGGTCTTGTTCTATTGCTATGCCTGCTATCAAATCCATGAGAAAGGAGACTAAGGTTCTATGAGCGTACAAGTTTGATCAAGCATTGTTCAACTTTTGTGAAGGTGGTTTGAGGTTATTTTGTGTTTTTTGCATGGGCTGATCATTGCAAAAGCAACAAAAAAAATTCACCTGTGATAATTTTTTACCACCTATTTTGCACAAAAGCTAGTGGGGGATGTGTATTTGAAGCAAGTGATAAGGGGTGTGTATCAAAAAAACCTTTTCCATATTGTTTCATTTGGGGTTTCTATAGGAATTCTCTATGTTTTCCAAGGCTTTAAAAGGAAGCTATTACTTACAGCCATGAAAAATACATGGAAAACATACAACAATTAATGTTGATTCCATTCCACTTGCTCTCTCTATTGACACACCAAACACTTCTAATTTGAAAATAAATCCAAAACAACTAGCCACTTGTAAGCAACAACTACCATGTTCAAACCTTAGAAAACATTGGTCCTACTTTTGACAAGGGTAGGCTTCTGTTAGGCCCCAAGCACAGTTAGCCATTGTGGAATTTATGTGAAGGTTTTTGGGTGTTATTTTGTGTTCTTTGCATGGGGTGATGGTTTCAAAATCTCTAGAAAAGTATTGGTCATGATAATTCTTTGTCCATTTCTTCCAAGCATGAATCTTGTATATAACACTTGAAAATACAATTTATCATTCCAAGAATGTCCCACAAAGTAAACATAGGGATCAATATGTATCAATGTTGTTTTCATCTACTATGACATACATACATATCTATACATAAGGTAAATACATTGTTCACCATTGCAAACAATCATGGCATCAATATTCCATATAACACTCAAAATACAATTTATCATTCCAAAAAAGTGCCAACATGTATCAATCTTCTTTGCATCTACTATGACATACATCCAAATGTGGACATTGCACTATTCATCACTGTGGTCAATGGTTGTGCCTTATTTTGTTGTGTTCCATTTTATATTTGCTATGTCCACAACTGAACACCTCACTTGAACTAGGTTTTTAGGGTTATGTGTAGATCCGCTTTTCTATTTTGCTAGATACTACAAGATACATACCAACAATTACAGTGAACTATAAATCAAACAAGTCGATCATCTCCAACAATAGTGTTCATTTCCATCATCATGAAATGTTGCTTTTCTATATGGTAAGTGTATTGCTTCTCTTTCCCTCTTCATTTCCATGCATATAGAATCTCCAACATTTCTAAATTTGCTTTGTTATCATTTTTAATATGTGAGATGTAATCATGGTATTACATATATTTCCTTATAAATTATACAATTGTATAAATTTCGTAATTTAAATATTGCTTTAAACCAATAAAATTTGTTCGCCTACCAAAGTTCACATTTCCCTTCTATATAGCTATATCCCAGTCAAACCATTTTATATTGTAGCTACAATCTATTTATATACAAGGTGTATAGATCTCCAAAATGTTAAATAGCTTTACAAGTGCATGTTTGCATGGTGTATGGCCTTCACCTACATTTCATCTATATATAATGTAAGGCTATATATCTTTTATTGCATTTCTTATTTCACAACTCCATGTCAATTTATTAAAAATGTATAGCATTGATTCCAACACAACAAATTTTCTTAGGTGCCAAAGCATTGCTTTCACCATTGATCAAAGTGGTGGAAAATTAATGTTTCTGCTCGAGGTTTTGGTGAGAGCCCATGAGGCTCCATGACCCAATATGGTAGGGTGGAGAGCAGTCCTTCCTTTTTTGTGTTCATACTGCAATCAATTGTGTCCACAAGGTATGCCTAGGTTTTATTTAATTACTTAGTTCTACTACATCTGCATTGCAAATTATTTGTTATGAATTCTACAAATCTTTATATTTTATGATTTATTTATTGTCTACCAATGGCATGCATTTATTGCACTAAACTTCACATTATCCTTTCATGTTTGCAACCAGACTGAACCCAAATAATCCTCCTTCATGGATCTTTTCACAACATTAGATCTTGTATAATGTCATCAAGGGCCAAAACATTGCTTTCACCATTGATCACAGTGGTGGAAAATTTATTCTTTTTCTTGGGGGTTTGGTGAGAGCGCATGATGCTCCATGAGCCAATATGGTAGGGTGGAGATTAGGCCTTCTTTTCTTTTCTTCATATTGCATTCTACCATGTGCACGAGGTATGCCTAAATTTTATTTACTTCATTCCTTCCATTATAGGTGCATTGCATATTATGTATTATAAAATATAAAACTCTTGATATCTGCTGATTTATATATTGTCTATCAATTATAGGCGATCACCATACTAAAATTCACATTTTGTCCTTATTCTTGTAGATCATGCTCCAGCCATAATGTGAATTTTGATGATCTTGTATAGAGTCATCAGGGGCGAAAACATTTCTTTCAACATTGATCACAATGGTGGACAATTTTTTTTTTGCTTAGGGCTTCGGTGAGAGTGCATCGTGCTCCATGACCCAATATGGTAGGGTGGAGATCAGACCTTCTTTTCTTGTCTTCATGTTGCATTCTGTGATGTGCACGAGGTGTGGCTATATTTTATTTATTTCATCCCTTCCATTACAAGTGCAATTCATATTATGTATTATAAATTATAAAACTCTTTATATCTCCTGATTTACATATTTTCTATCAATTATAGATGATCACTACACTAAACTTCACATTTTTATGTTATTCTTGTAGAGAATACTTTGGCCATAATGGGGATTTTCATGAACTAATGTGTTATAAACGAACTTTCAAAATAACCATAGTGACTACAAAATCAGTCACAATGGTCAAATAAACAATTAGATCCTCATAGACTCTATATTGAGTCTAATAAGGAATATTGATTTCACTATTGATTAGAGTGGTGGGTGATGTATATTCTTGCTTAGGGGTTTGGTAAGAGCCCATGTGGCTCCATGACCCAATATGGTAGGGTGGAGAGTAGGCCTCTTTTTTTTGTGTTTCATTTTATATTTCCTATGTGTAGATCTCTATGTTTCTAACATAAGATTTAGATGCAAGATTCATATGTTTCATAGGCTATATATTGAGTATAATATTAAAGATTTCTTTGAACATTGATTACATTGAGACAACAATCTCTATTTTTAATCCTACATCCAAAAGGTTTGCATGTAATCTTTTGAGATCTATTTTGATCACATGTAAAGTCAAATTCTTAGACAAAATGAAAAAATGTAGTTCAAAATTAACATCAACAGAAACATATGGATGCTATTTTCTCTTTATTGTTATGGTTGTCGATGATTTGTGCAAATATACTTATTTGACAATTGTATCTCCTACTGCAAATTAATAATATTATAACCTTTTGCATAATTCTAAATTATGCTTGACATTAGCATACATACAAATATATACATAGGGGTAATAAGATATAACAACAAAAAATTAATATTCCAATTAAAACTTACAATATATACTACCATTTGCTACGTGCAGAAATCCACTCGCCCTCTGTTCTCTCTCATATTGCATTCCAGCCATTTGTATTTCCCTCTGCCTATCGACTCATTGTTGCATGTCACTACACACAACTGCTAGTATTACAAATATGAAGAAAGTATCATGTTTGTGTGCCTATGAATACAAGGAATGCTACACTTGAATCTTTGTGATCTCAAGGGATATAGTGTGTTGATATAGTGGCAGTGCAACAACCAAAAGAATATCTTAGTGTGAAGTATTGCAGTAGTGCAACACATGGGAGGTAAAAATACTCTAGTGCATGTGAAATAGAAAAACACTAGCACATTGAAAGAAGAGTATACTACTAGCCTAGCAAAGAAGGCATTATAGGGACTCTAAGTAGTGTCAATGAGTAGATGCTTTTAAAATCATGAAATAGAGGAGTGCACCCAATAGTGTACGAATACTTCTGCTAGACAATCTAAAGCCTATGTAGAAGAAAAATGGTGTTGTAGATATTATTTTCATTTAAATATATCCATCAATTGTTATAAAGAATGTTTTGCAAGGAGTGTAAGGTGCAGGTTTCAATTTCTTTTATGTTATATAAATATTAAGTGGGGGTCTCTTAACAAGGTGAAATTTGATATTTTGGATATTATTTGCATTTAAATATATCCATGAATTGTTATAAAGAAAGTTTTGCAAGGAGTGTATGGTGCAAGTTTCATTTTATTTTGTGTTATATAAATCTTAAGTGGGGGTCTCTTAACAAGGTGAAATTTGATATTTTGGGATACATTTGCAAGAACATTGGAATAAGGGGGGAATATTAGCATAGCTTATTATATCACAATGTTTACTAACCACTATTGTTACAAGCAATTATTGCATCTGCACTTTTCTTCTTTTTTTAAATATGTTCTATGTAACAATCAAGAATTTACCTTTAAATGATTGTATAATAAGAATAAAAAATAGTTATTGCGAGAGAAAAGATGACATATGATATAATTCATCTTCTTTGTTTCACTAAAGGAAGCCAAACATTAAGAACTAGTACAATGAATGGATTGTAATTTAAAACCAATGATACTATAATCTTTGTTTAAATTTGTTAATTTTTCTTAGTGATAAATCTGGTTTAAGACCCACCATTGAATATATAAAAAGAATGTGTGAAGAATGTATTATTAGAAAATAAAATACAACTATCTTTTCAATTGGTATATATATATATATATATATATATATATATATATATATATATATATATATATATATATATATATATATATATATATATATATAACAATAAAACATCTCCATATAACTCATATAGATTCATGTGGTCCTATGAAAATACCATCTTTTAACAATTATGTTACTTTTCTAACCACCTTTTATTGATTATCATTAAAAAGAACTTAGGAATATTGCCTAGTTACAAAATAAAAAGTGTTTAAAAAGTTTTTTTAAATAAAGAGGTTGTTTGGAAAATAGTGGTAATCATTTCAAAGTGATAAAATTGATAATATAGGTGAATAAAAATCAAATGAGTTTCTAGATTTCTATAGAAATCTTGGAACTAAAATAACAACCGTTCACAAAATAAGAGTATGATGAAAGAAAATATAACATTTTTATAGAAAAATAAGTACATGTGTAACAATATGTCTTCTAAAATAGAAATCCAAAAAAAATTGATTAAAAAATTTGTATATTAAACATCCATTATCTAGAATGGAGATAAGTATTTATAATTTAGAGGTATTTCGGCGGTTCACTAAAGAACACATATCAAAGATAAAAAAAGCTTGAGCTTGCATGATAAATTCCTAAACAACAGTTTTGTGGGTATCAAAAAATAAAGCATATATGCTATATGGAGATACTGAAAAGGAAGATGTGGTATTTGATGAAAAAAAATACCAAACAAAAGAAAATGAAGGAAAAATAGACAGTGAATGATAGAGTTAAAGAAAATAAAAATAAAAACAACTTCAATCCTCTATTGAGGACATAAAAAATCATCATATTGTAAAAAAATAATCAAGAATCATCTTGCTCGAGTTATTTAACTATGTCTTGTAAGGAAGTTGCTATATAATGGGTGTATAACTAAATACAAATATGGTAGCCAAAGGTTACATCCAACAAGAAGGTGCTAAATACACAAAAATATTTGCAGTTCTTTCATCGATGAATGGATTTATTGCTGAGGATGTATGTGTCACACAGTCTAAAGGTTTTGAAAGACCTTCTAATAACACAATCTATATAGATTGTAGACATTGTATGGTATTTAATATGCACTAAAAGCATGGTACTCCAAGATTAATTCTTATCCACAACAAAAGCTTTTGAAGACTCAAACAAATCGCAATTTTTATATAAGAGGTTAGCTACTGATATTCTTATTTCTAGAGTTTAGAGCAGCTATGGGGTATAGCGTAAAATAATAGATTTTTATATAAATGCATTATTTTCTTGAGTTAAAAACATAGCAAAATAAAGATTAAACATTCATCTCTGAGGTAAATATGTTTCAAAATAGATGAAATGTTAGAAACCAGTTGCAATACCGATTTGGGTTGGATTTGAGTTGTTTAATTGTGATAATAATTCAATAAAAAGAAGCCACAGAAAATTACAGTTAAATTTATACTTTCCGGTTCCGTGGAGGCTCCCATAAGTCATCAACATCTAATAACAAATCAACATATTGTTGCGTTAGATGCAACACATGAGATCCACCGGTAGAGATTGACGACAGCTCATCTCGCTTTCTGCTCATTGTCGCAACCTCTGCCTGCGTGATTGCCAACTGTGATTCCAGCTCAGCAATTTGCTTTTGCAGTTCACAAACTGCACTTGCAGACCCATGCACGGGGTCCTCCAATCTGGCGTTTGCTTCATGCACCATACTATTTACTGCAGTTGCCCTTTCATTTTCTTCCAAATCCTAAACCAAGTTAAAATAAGAACCACATAAGTTCCACTGCGTGATTGAGAGACACAAAAAGAAAAGAAAACTGAAATGTTATATGAATGAATTACTTGAAGCATTTTCAGTACATGACTGGTTCCAAAAACCCTATGAACTATTTCAAATTTGTGAGGCTCAGTGGACGGGAAATGAGGGGCCATTATACATGACTCTGAACATTGTTTTCGCTGCCACTTGCAGGCTGCGCATCTTTTAATCTTGTTTGTTTCAATCATGTGCCTCAAAACAATCTCAAACCGGAGGCAATAGATAAACTAGGGGCTCCAACCGCTTGAAACAACCTTAAACCTAAACTAGTGAATTCCCATGTAATGGTCAATGTGCAACAGTCAAAGCGCGTTCATTTCGTGTGCAGAGAATTCTTTCCAATTGAATACGCTTCAATATAAAATACTTGTTCCATATAATTCCGCAGTAAACTAATTTTTAATTTAGTCATCTACCTTTCCGCCTTGTAATATATTTAAAATGGTAAAGCGGAAGGCCTGATATTCTAAAGTTGCAGATTTTGACAATAACACGCTACAATTTTAGAATTCTGCAAGTTTAGCCAAACAGCATGGGCCTATCCAAACCGACAAATGAAATGCTACATTTCCTCAGCCCTTCGTACAGTGAAAATTTGAGATTCTTTGTGTTCTGTGTATTTGGCCAGTCTATATCACTTCCGAGGTGGTTATTTAATTTATGTGATCGATTGTGTTTGACATTTTGAAAGAATTATATTATATCTTTTATACTATTACAAAAGAAAATAATGTTTTTAATGGTAAGGGGAGGTTGATTTAATTAGATGTATATGCATAATTAGATTTAAATAGTGATTACTAAAAATGACTAAGAGTAATTATTAAATATGAAAATCATATTTGAACTAAGTGTGTATAATATAATAATTGAAGAATGTAATTATAAATTTAATGTGAATTTATTTTTAAGGATGTAACTGTCTTGAAATTGGAATATTTTGTTATTGTGTAAAAGCAAGTTTGAGGGTAACGGATAAATCGAAGACTACAAGCTTCTTTCACCTCTTTGAACATGTCATGTGTGATCTAGACATTTATTTTCTTTGCAATTCTTGATGTATCTTAACTTCCTCTATGCTTCATAATATCAATGGTTTCATAGTATTTATAAATATCTTTATAGGGTTGTTGATATATAACTAAGAGACATGTTCTCCCACACCATCCCTAAAAAATGTATATGAATAATTGAAGATATCAATATTTAATCGCAAAATGCTTCTAGCAATGATTGTGAAGAGCTAAATTTATTTTATTGCACCAATTGTGGTCTGTAAATGAAAAACACTTGCTTGATTCTCCCATTTCTTAAAAAGAATACATTTGATGCATTTAAATACAACAACATAGCAACACTATTAAAAAAATTGTGTGAATCTTAGAATAATCAAGCATCTAGTAGCATGTACAAATATGCATCTAAAGTAAATATTCAAACATCAAGGAATATAACCATCACTCCATATAAAGTAATAGATACTACAAGGATATGATCATGCATGTTCTTCTTTTGTGCACTCCCTGTAAGGGACATGATATAAATATATATAAGAAGTTTTAACTATTTGTAGATATAGATATAAACAACTAGTGACAAGTTGTTCCCCTTGATATTAGTCGTATACATCTATAATGATTTTAGGAAGAAGTAGAAAAGTATATGAAAGATAAATGTATTATGGCAATGTAAGAATATAACTTTGTAATAATATATTCCTATAAACATATAAAAATGTATAGTAATGACTATAAAAAATATGTCATTTTAGAATTTTGTAAATATGTTGAAAGATAGAAATATATGAATGAGAATTCATTTTCCTTTCTTTCTTTTTATTTTAACATTTTTCTTTTAATTTTATCATTTTAAATTTCCTTTTGGATGGATAAAGGTAGTTATCTATATTCATACCAAGTGTTCCATGTGAGAACCAAATCGCTAGCATTTACAGTAGCATCTCTAGTTTTGTTTTCTTCCTTATAGGAATTTTCAATATAATAACATTTTCAAAAAATTTAATGTCCTTTCTAATTTTAGTTATGTGATATATTATGTCGCATTTGATAAGATTAATGACCTTTCTAGAATCACCTTCTATATGAAGTTTGTTGAATTTGTTGAAGAGGGCCTTCTTGACTCCCCACCAAGTTGCAATCACTTGATCTTCATTACTCATCTTCCTTCCTAGTTGAGAAGCATAGAATTCAACTAATTCTCATAATACTTCTCACCCCAGCTAGCCTAGGGTTACCCTTCATTACCCTATCAAAGTTTAGTTTAGTCTAGCCCTTTTTGGGCCTCTTCTAGGAAATTAGCAATCTCTCACCCTTAGAATTGACAACTCTTGAGTAGACACGTGAGGACATACCGTAGGTTTGTATTATCCCTTCCTGTAAAATCTTTTAGGGTATCTTTTATTCTTATTCCAATGATCCTTAGGTTATCTGAGTGTTGCATCATAAATTGTCAACCTTGAAAATTTCATACAATATTTGGCTCCCCCTTAGGTGCTTAGGCCTAGTTGTGCTAATTATTTATCAATTTTATGGTCATTTTTAGAAACACAATATAATTAGGATTTAAAATAGTTTATTTATTTAACGATAACTCAAATTTTAAAATAGGTTTGGTCTAGGGTGAATTCACCTTTGGCTAGCCTAGTTTGGCCCAATTTTTAATTTATTTTACTATTGTAAATTTTTGTGTTTAAAATTTTAAATTTATTTGTTAGATTTTCGTAATTAATTTTTCAAAAAATAAATAAATGCATATAAATATACACATTTTTCACAATTTGAAAACCTAAAAAAAATTTTGATCAATTAAGCATCTTAAAAATCAATCAAGTGAAGTCAATAGTCGAATTAGAAGCATTTTCATCTATCAAGAGTTTCATTAGCAATGCATTATCAAGTTCATGTGTAAGATTGTTTTGTATTTCATGTTCATTATTTTTTGATACTAAAACTTGATGGACCTTCAATCAAGTATCAATTTCTCCTTGCATGAGATGAGTACCACAACTTTAGTCCATCGAGGAAATCAAATCTATGTGGTAACTTGCAACACTTTGGATTTATAATATGTTTCATCTATTTTCCTCTACCTAACTAAGGGTAAGCACTTTTTATCCAATATCATTCTAGTAAGTGATGAGGTGGAAACACCAAAATGGGGTTTAACATAGGCAAGCCCCTGTATGACACAACCCTTTCTATCCTTTCATGTTTTTAGGTGGTAAATATGAAGTGGATTTGAAGAAAATTAAATAATCAACATCAAGATCAATAATTCAAGCATATTTAGTCAACAACTTAGGGAAATAGGACTACTCATCAACACATGAATTTTTACATCTAAGTTTGACAAGAGAACACATATAGATTATAACCCACTGATACCTACTTAGATACTCTAGAAGGCCTAATTTCTAATTCTGGGGTAAATTCATCCCTAACTAATCAATTTCCATACAAATTCATATGCTAGTTTCCTTTGTATCTCTACTTTTCTTTTCTATCATTGACTTTTATGCATAAGTCTTGTACTTTTATGTATTCCCACTAGTTTTTTATAATTGCATAGTTGACCTTGCTTGTTATTTTTATAGAACCAAACTTAATCTTAGTCCTATCCTATGAATTTTCCACAACTCAATTATCAGCAAGGTTGAGGATTGGCCAACACTTAAGTAAAGTAATCAGTACTTCACTTTTTCTCTTCGAGCTTTGTGAAACCCAGGGAGGGTAATCCCATGCATACTCATAATATCTCACATTAGGTCAAGAGTATTTCCTCACACATATGCATTATCACAAGAAACTAACCTTATCAAAGGCTCAGGAAACCTCAAATAAAAGTGTTACTTATTTCAAAGAATGCGCTTATATACTTAAAGTTGGGGCGATGTAGTTTAGAGTATTTTGTGAATCATTCTTCATCTTGAATCCTAGACCAAATTCAATACTAGCTCAACTAACCATAAGATAAACTAATAAAAAAATCAATGATTTATCTTAGGGAGAAGAAGAGTTATAACTTGTAATCAATTAGTAATACAATTTTGATTGAACTTCATAAATTAATGGACTATTAGAATGCCACTTCTAACATATAACTCGTTGTGTTTCAAAATATCGCTTCCTTACTAAATCCTATATCCTTTTCTTACAAACTAATGACCTCATTTTAGCATTTAATCAACTCATTGAACTGAAGCATAAAACAAGTTCATCCATTCGATGCAAATGACAGAAGAAAAATGAAATCATAACAAACAACTTCATTCATAACTTAGAAGAAAATACATAGGAGAGCAACATTTTAAAACTAAAATTCTTCATTCATTTCTAATATTGCTTTGGTAAAGCCATATTTAAGATCTATATATATTATAACCTTCACCTTAGATTTGCTTCTGATATATCTACTAAAGTATCTATTTACATTCTATTCTGCTATTTAGAGCATAGTATCCATTGTGACTTCTCCTAGACTCAAAATTATGAACTCTCTTTTTTCAACATTGAAATCCCCTGTATAAAATAGGGGAGCAACAAGCACCCAACTGAATTACAATTTCACTTTCATTTCAATTCATTTCAAAAACCTAGTTCTAATTAACTCCTCAAAGATATCCCTAGGTAGTTTCATATGCAATCATTTGAGAACATGGAAGGAAAAAAGGAAAAAATCATGTGCAGGATACCAGTAGTCACTATCACAGCATTCATTGTTGAAACAAAAAAGATTCCATTCATATCTTCTGGAGGACTTCCACATTAGCATGGGAAAGCAAATGAAAAACCATGGACACATGAAAACAAATACCTCCTATGTAAAGACCATGGTGTCATCAAAAACTAAAACAAGGTGATGACCCTATTCAGAGTCATCAGCATCAGAGAATGCCCATCCACTCCTTGTCCTTGACGAAATTGAAGGGATCATCATGACGTCGTCGTTAGAGCTCCCATACAACACCAGAGAATGAAGGTATTGGCCATAGTCTGAGTTAGTATCAACCTCATCATCCGAAGGAGTGTCGGAAAGCACAATAGGAGAATTGTGTTTGCCTAGGCAGGCCCTATGACTTTTCTCTCTTTTCCTGGCCTTCTTCACTAGCTATGCTAGTTCCTTGCCTTTGAACTTGACAACTACTCTTGGAAGGGTCCTATTTCTCAAGCAGTATGTACTCTGCACAATTGATTTCTTCTTATGACCTCTAGCCCTCCTTTTACTCTTTGAAACCTAAGGAGAAGCTAGGGCTTCCTGCTCAGTTATATCTTCATGACACTCAAACACATTGAGACGGCTAGACCTTCTAACAAGCTGAATTGTCACACCAGTTTTCCCCATTTTCAAAACAAGTAGAATTTAATGATTTAGAACAAAACTACATGGAGATACACCTACAAACCAGATAATTGTGACCAACCTATTAGAGAAATTCCTAACCGAATTGGAGAACCCAGTTTGAAGCCAAGCTACTAAGGACAAGAAAATTCAACTCAAGATAAAAAAACAACCTCTTACTCCACTTCACACTTTTCCTCACATACACTATAGATTGAAAAGACGATGAGAATGAACATTGCTCAACCTGCATTAAATGTAAAATTTGAGCATGCAAAATTAATGATTCAAGAACTCCTTGTGCGAATAAATTGGTAACTTAACAATTCAGCTTTGAATCTAGGTCATTGATATTAGAAATAATTAAAATTTCATCTAAGGTGGCCATGAGCATCATTTTTCAACCATTATTAACTTTCTCTTAGAAAAAAATGATCATATCTCAAATGTTGCCATGTTCTTCTCTAACCTTGATTAATCATATGTGATTTGACAATTAGCATGTATCGTCAACCTAATATGTGCCTTTTCATTTATATTAGTGAAGTGCATGAGACCAGTCTACTTTCATGAGGGAAATTTTCCTTAGATGCTTCATTGCTCATCACTGATCCTCCTCAACTTCTAGGGCACAATCAGTGATGAAAGTATTCATGCGATGATTTTTATCTATTGGATCATCCTATTTTAAAACTTCATCAACAGTTCTTCAATCCTCTTAATGCTTTCCTTTTTTCTTTACACTAAATCCTTAGGATCTTGCCACATTGCCCATTCCATGTAGTATTTATCACTTGTCACTAATTTACTTCATCCTTGCCCAGCTCCATTAGTGATGCAAGTGTTTTATGCAATGAAATTTTAGCCCTTGGATCTGTGGCCCTTTCCCTGATCACGTTCATTCCTCCATTGCACATTGCCAATTCAAACTTTGTACCTAGGATCCTATTAGCAATGAGAGATGTAGTGGAGGTACTAGATTTAGACATGTACACCTGCATAAAAATCAGTGGCACAAAAGAGATTGCTCATAGGATCTCATCTTATTAGCAAAAGAAACCTTTTTTAGAGAACATCACTCGTCACTAATTTAGAACTTAAGTTTAAAATTGAATTCAGGATGAGTAATCAAACATAAGGCCATTCCTCATCACTAATTCTCCTCATACAGTTTGCGAGCAATTAGCGATGAGAGGGTGAACAAAGTTTACAATGTGCATCACAGATTGTTAATCTAGAACTTGGCATCTAAAACATATTCACGATCATGCGATATAAAGGAAATTACATCATATGACTCATCACTGATCCAAGTTTATCATTTTATGACCATCTGCAATGAGTGATAAGAACAAAAGGCCAAAGCATCACTTATCACTATTATAGATTTGAAGGGTCAAAACCCATTAGCGATAAGCCATGTCAAAGAAAATAGCATTCAATCGCTCGTCACCAATTCAAGGTATGTAACTATGAAGAAATCAGTGATGAGCGATATGTTATGAGGTCCATCACAAATTAAGTGGAAACTTTGAGCACATGCACTTAAGTTGTTCTAATGAGGGGGATCCCCTATGATGATATTAAAATAATATTCCTGAGACTTCTAAATCATGAAATACAAAGGATGTAAAGCCCAAAAAATCCTTAATTTAACCTTATAAGACAAGAATTTCAGACCTAAGAGAGGCCGGTCACTTGATGAAATTTATAGACATGAGAATTTTTATATGACTGGATGTAGGCACCATGTGGTTAACAACAAAATAGAATGTTACAAGCAACTAAAATGAACAAAACCCTAAACCCCCATATAAGAACCCTATATCAAATGTAAAAGGTTTTCGATAAAAATAAAAATCCTTAGGATTCAAAATGAGCACTTTAGATTTTGCAAAATTTGAAAGTTCCATCAAACCTAGTTTTACATTTAGAAAATCAAATCAATTCATTTCTTTATCAATCAAATCAACCCACAAAAAAAATTGAACCAAAACCCTGATTAGCCATTTTAGCTCTTCCTTAAGGAAAGTAGCCATGTGGTCTTATATGATTGAAATTTTGTGTCCTAATGCCATGTAAGAATAAAGGTGTGATTTAGATCCTAAATTCCTTTTTCTACATAATATTTTTGTGAAATCATCATCTATCCTCCTCATAAACATCAATTGTAGAACCAATATGCACTCATTATTGGACCTCCATAAAATCAACCAAAACCTCCTAGTGACATCTTTAGTTTTTCAAGATAACCTTCTAAGCACAATAATACACAACAAAATGTGTCACAACATCCATATCATCATGCAGTTTCTCATACATTCAATACTCAAAATAAAAAAAAAAGAGTGAAACAAATACTAGCCATTCATTTTCCAATCCCATTTGTGCAACCTACTCTCCCTCCCACATCCCATCTTCCTCAGCGTAATTGTAAACAGTATGACCTTTTAAAACAACTTTGTGTTACTCTAACCAAGATCTCACTTTGGGATTTAATTCAAAATTCACCTACCTACCACAGTATGCTCTAAGGGGCTTCACCAAATATTGTTATATTATATTTTGTTAAATTCAGTGATGTAGTACAACCTTGTTAGATGGTATAGCTTAAAAAAAACATAGATATTACTTTCCATGAAATTGAATTACCTACTTTTGAGATTCAAAATGTTCAATATGATGCTTTAATGATAGTTTTCATCATCAATCAAACTAGGGTTAGAGATACTATAATTCATAATGGATTAGGTCTTAATGTTTGTAGCATCAAAATTTTACATAAAATTGGTGTGGATAAAACTCTCATTAACATGATGCTCTTTCTATTCATGGTTTTTGATAATGTTGATAGGAAATCACTTGGTACAATCACACTACCCATTAAGGTAGGATTTATGAATTTTCCTACCCTTATCCATGTCATGCTGAATCCTTTTTCATATAATCTTCTTCTTAGTAGACCATGGGTTCAAGCCATGAAAGTATTCCAATCTACTCTTCATAATATGACCAAGTATGAATATAATAAAGTCAATATGATAAAAGAAGATGCAAGAAGTTATTTACAAGATGAACATAACATTTTTAACTCTCTTAATACTTTAACTCCATCCTCAAAAGTGAAACCATTATGTTCCAATAATAGTGATACTATGAATGCACTCTTTGGTAAAGATTAGGGTTTGTTATATTTCACATCTAATTTTATTAAGGAGTATAAAATATCACAACAAAATCCTACAATATTGAATTTTATTTTGGTAACTTCAACATAATATTGTCGTTCCTCTTCAAAATACAAATAATGATTAAAATAATCCTTCATGTTCAAATACATTTCTTGGGGATTATCAGGGTTCATTAGATTATACACCTTCCTTTCTGTGAGAGTTAAAAATCTCACAATATAAACCTAATGAATTTGTTGTTTCATTTTCTCAATCTTCTATTCCTACATCAAAAAAATTTAAAACATCATGATAACATGTTGGTGATGGGGGCTCTTTATCTTTTTTCCTTCCCTCATGTTTTATCAATATCTAATCCTGAAATTTGAACACCTAAAAAGGATTTTTATATTTGTAAAATAATTAATTATTCTCATAATCATTTAAACATGACTTTTCCACCTCCATCTAAGTTGGAAAAGTGTTATGTGTTTGGATTTCAAATTCTTTCTAAAATTGGATATACTTAAAATATGGAACAAGGTGTTAAGGATCATGTGAATTCTCTACTATAATTTTCTAAAATGGATTTATATTTCCAAGCTTATCCATCTACATCTCATCCTCCATCATCTACTACATTTATAACCTCCTCTAGTAAGCAAAAAAAAATTCTTTGGAGGAGATAGGGTTGTCTCCTACTCATTCATATACCAGTGAAAGAGAATTTTTTTCAAGACTTGCCAAATACTAATTGATTACTCTTCTTCCTCCAACACATTATTTTTTATAAAATTCAATAATTTTTTGCATATCAATAAGTGCATGGTCATTCCACCAATGAATTTAAGTCCTTAGGAAAAAAAATATAATAATATCTTGATTGTGGTTCTGTCACTCTTCCTTGCATTAATATACCTATTCATTCCCAATGATAAGCTCTCTTATATGGTGGTTTTGCTCACTATGTAGAATTTGAAGCTCCATGTATTTGGTCATTGTCATCCATATTGGTGCAATCTTATGTGTAATCATATTTTATCTATGGTAGAAACATGATAGTATGTAGCATGGATTTCCTTGCCTATAGGGTGGCAAGGATAACTAGTTTTGGAGGTATGCATCCATCTTGATGATCCCCTCTTCCCCCTTCCTTTTTCCTTAAAATATCAACATAGCAAGTACATTGACATTTTAAGGTTGGTAATATCACCCTATCCATTTTTATTGGTTCCTTGTGAGATTTGACTTATTGACATACAACCCTTTTTGTGGTATTTCTATAACTCCTTTGATGTATGGCTATTAATTCATTTCATGAGACATTAAGAATTTATTTATCCCCCATTATGTTGAACTTTTATCAACCCCTAAGGTGTTGTTATAAATTCATCCCTTGTGACATTAAATAGTCCCTCGTGATGTTGAAATTTTATGTGATCCGTGAGGCATGATTTGAAAAATAGTTCATAGACCTAGAAAAATAGAGCTTACAGACCTGTTAACATGTGCAACTTTTACATGGATAGCTATTATAATGCATATTTCTATCCTATTCATCCATGTGTTTCATGAGTAAACTAGCATAGCATAGATTGATAGCCTTGTGAGACCCATCATATTGCATGGACACCTAGTATAATACATCTTTGTAGCCAATACATATATTTAACTCATAGATGATCAAGCATAGCATAACTTACAAGCCTTATTAGAGCACCATCATGTCTAATGTTATATTTTATGGATGACGTTTGGTATTTGAGACAAAATTTCAGATTGAGGTCTCTTTACCTTATTGAATCAAATCCTTTTTAGTGTACCAACCTTGTGCTTATGTCTTATTTTTAATCATGTTTTAATTCTTATTTATGTTGTGTTTTTTATTTTTTATTTATTTCTTCATTATGTATGCTTTGGGACTTCATACTATATTATTTCTATTTTATTATCATGTATCTTTTGCTACATTCCACCGTATGTGTGTGTTCCTTTGTAGGATCTTGAATTTTTGGGATAGCACATCCCCTAGATTTGGTGTTATCCTACCTCTCTAATGATTTTATGAAAGAACCATTGGTGGATTACCTTATTTTAGTGTGAGTGGACACCAAAAAAGTAACCCTTCTAGTTTTTCTATCTCATTTGGGCCCTCCTTGTGATTTTGGCTTTTAATATTGCCTTGATTTAATGTTGTAATGTGGATAACACATTCACATTAGGTCTTGGGCCCTTGTGAACTAAAAGGATTCAATTGGTTCCTTACCTAAGTGTTGTAAAGTGTTGTAACATACTTTCACACTTTTCTAGGGTCTCATTAATAAAATAACCTCTTTTCATCATTTACCAAGCCTTGTTTCAAAGTGTTGTAACACACTTTCACTTTTGTCTAGGTTTTTCATTAATAATTGGGCTTTCTTATTCTTTAATTGGCTCCATTTTGCATCCACATGCATTATTTATGTGTATTTTTAAAAATAATCCTAACAAATATCATTTAAAGCATTAAAATCCTCAAACCCACCTTAAATGTCTAAGGTGGGACTCATTCACCATTCTGGAAAAATGAGTCCCCTTAAGCGGGACCCATTCACCCAGGGTGGCGAATGAATCACTTTAGGTGGGACCCATTATCCTAGGGTGGTTAATGGGTCCACTTTAACTCAAAATTCAAATTTAATTCAAAATTATGGCAAGTTTTTTCTTCTCCCAGATCTAAAGTTGGCCCATGATGTTGTAATTTTGGAAATTATTGCATAATTGAGTATAAATACAAGGTTCATTCTCTCATTTCATCCTAACCTAGCATTCAAGTATTCATGCATTTAGTTTACAAGATCATTTGAGAATTCACAAGAGCATTCAAGGCATATCAAGAGCTGATTATCAAGCATTTAAGAGAATTTTCAAATGTCTTCCATCATGTCAAAGATTGTTTGCATCATGTTATTTTAGAGCTAACAATTGTGATGTAGGAATTATAAGCATTAAATTCAATATCCATCAATATCAAGCTAGATTCCAAGTCCACATCCATTGGAGCCATTATTTACATGTTTGTAACATCTTATTGCAAGGGTTCAGTGAGTTGTAACATTGTCTTTTGTTCATTCATCATTCTCTATTATAATTCATTTCATTTCAAGGGTTTGATTTCCAAAAAGGGATTTGACCTTAAGTAAAACTGATATTCACTAACCCCACAACATTTTCCCCTCTTCTTGTGTGTGATTTTCAAGGCTAGGTTGCAGATTTACCAAGAAGTTAAGATTGGAAAAGTGATCAAACTAATCCAAACTTGTCAAGGACCTAAGAGAAGCTTGGAGAAGCACTACAGATTGAATTATGCAGTTTCGAACCTAGAACTAAATCAAGAATAGGTATGTGTAGGATAATCATGGAAAAAATAGGCCCTTAAGTGGTAAAAAATTTAGAAAAATCAGAGCTAGGCAACTTTACATAAACTTTTGAATAAGTTATCTATATTATTTCAAAAATATGTAAGAATAGAATCTATAGAAAAATGAATGTAGTTTCTAAACTACTAAGTTTATTTATTTATTTTTTAAAAAGTCTATTTGGTGAAAATCTGAAATTTCAATGTAGTAGTAATTAAATTTCAAGGAAAAAATAAGTAGGTGTTTGTCTATCCATCCTAACCACAATAAAATGATAATATTTTTTTTTAATATTTAAGATATAAGTAGAGGACTCATGTCCTGATGTGATGCATATATTTTTTAATTTTTTCCAAGTAAATAATAAATTATGAATTTTTTATTACAACTTTTTAAAAATATAAAAACTGGTATGTCTGACCACCTTAACTTGGTCAAAACTTCATGAAATTCATTTTTTTTTAATATTATAGTATGTGAAGAATAGAATGTGATGCATGTTTCGTATTTTAAAAAAATTATACCATTTGAAAACTATACATGTTTTTCAATCATCCTATCAATTAGGACTTTAGTCGTAATCAAATAAAAAATGAATAATATTTATTTATTAATTAAATTCAAAGTAAAGCATAATTTATATTGGTGGAAAGAAGAGAATATCCTTTAAAACCATTTTCGTTTCATCAATTTTGGGTAAAAAAAAGATGTTAGCCACATACCCTACACATACCCATCATATTGCCACTTTTTGGCCCATCATGATCCTACACATACCCGAACAACAGAACAAAATAAAGGGCTATAGTTTCTTTTTTTGAATTTCCAAAAATTCTAAGGTGGATTGATTCACCACTATTGGTAAATAAGTCCCACTACCCAAGCCTAAACAAGAATTTTGTAGATTTGAGTACCCATTTGTCTGAAACCTGTTTTAGCACATCTTTCCCAAAATTGGACTAAGTTGCCCAACTTGGCATATGAGTACTAGTCAACATCAATATCAAAAAATTTAGGATTCCAAAGCTCCATTCTACCTCCAACAAGTTTCCAGGTGCACATTTCTAGTTTCACAACTTTCTATTATATTTTACTTGCATTTCTAGGTCTTTTCGTATATCACACTATGTTTTCAAACATTTTGTATTTTCCAAGTTTACACTTGGTGGTGAACCCAATTCTTTCCCTATTCATCCCCAAGGATATATTACAATCATATCTCTCATATCCTTCATTGGGTTGATATCTCTAAGGTATTCTTGAATGTGAATATCGTTAAATCAAATCCCTTTCCTTGTATCCCCATTTTGTGTGGACAAGGAAGTGAAGCATCCATTTCTGGTTTCCACATTTTGGTGAACCCGACTTTTGAACATCATAATTATAATTTAGAGTTCATTTTCATCCTAAAGTTAGCTTGCATGCATTAACATTGCATTTCATTTTTCATTAGTTAATTTGTATTCTAGGGTTTCAAAATTTGCATTAGTGAAAAACTCATTTAGCTTGCATTATTGCACATAATTTCATTGAAAAATTAGTAAAATTCTACATTTGCATCTTAGATTTGCATGAAAAAAAATAAAATTTATAAGATTCATTTCAAAAATTCTAAAAATCTTCAACAAAATCAGTCTCAGGACTCAATTGCCACCTTGGGCGAATCAGTCCCTTTGCACACTATGCACAATATTTTCTGGTATTTAATCTTCATTTTTTTATTTCTTGTTTGTTGTTGTTATATCTCTATTTCCATTTTCAGATTTTCTATTTCATTCAATTCATTGCATCTAGTTTAATTTCACTCATCTTGTGCATCACTTAAGAATAAAAAGTGCATTTACAACATTATTGCATAGTTTATGATCTAAATCTTCATATGGATATGTCTTTTAATAAGTTGTGGATGTCATTAAAATCCTTAGTAGATATGTCAAGTTGTGCTTTGGAAATGAACCTAATGACATCGAAGTCACTCATGCTCACTCAAATACTAATCCATGCCCTCCTCGTGATGTTGATATCATTGGAGAAGATGATGACATCATGAATAAGTTCATAAATTATTTATTGACAATCTTGAAGATAATGTATCCTTTTATCCATCCATGAACCAACCAAATCCTCCTACAATACCACCTCTTGAGATCTTTGGTTACTAACATCCTAAAACAAAATTTAATCCTAATTTCCTTACAATAGGTGAACCTAGTTCCTCTAGACAAGCAAACACTCAACCATTTTATGATAACAAAGTAACAAACATTCCAATCAACCTTGAAGAAACATATGGCAAAGGCTTCACAATCTTGAGTAAACAAGGATGTGAGACATCAAGTTGAAATTCATCGAATCTTAGAGAAAAAACCAATAGATGAAAACACACAAGGGGTGGGATATCAATATCCCTCTCATAATAGCAAACCTCCTAGAGAATATATAAGGATTCATGATGACGCTATGATGATATTTGATTCCCCTCCTATTCTGAATGTCCTCCTTCCTAGAGAGGAAGCTTTGATTAATAAAAATAACAAGGATGAGAGAATCAATTTGGGACCTTGTCCATCAATTAGAGAGAAGGATGAATCTAGCAAATGCAAGAGGCCTTACAAGTTAGAAACACTGAAGTCTCCTCGCCCGCCACCTAAAAGTGAATGAAAATTATAAATTCTTCTCAACCATAGATTGATATTATTACCACCGATGAACTGACTAGCTCTATATCCTGAAGATGCAAAAGCTCCACATTGTGCATATCATCGAGTTCTTGGACATATTAGTGATGAGTGTTGTGCATTGAAAGAAATATTGAGCAAGTATCACTTTGACAACAATAATTGCTATCCCGTGATAGCTTAACATGCTCTCCTACTCTTTTTCATGTAATAGTTGTAGAACATTATCTTTTCCATCACCTAACTTAGCTTATTCTTGTCTTAGACATAGTGGTGGAAAGCAATTGTTAGCCTTGTCCTTGCAATGCATTTGTCATTGTCTATTTAGTTTTTCATCTACTTTTCACTTATATCGACTAAGATTGGGAGGTAGATGACTTACTTGATGGTTGACTCATATTTTCCTTACTAGTCTTTTTCTTTTCTTTTTTTTTGCTTCTTTATTTTTATTTTTTGTGATCGAATGTATGTAATGTGATCCCTCCTAATGTTATGTTTGATATTCTCTCTCTTTGTGACATTCCTCTATTTGTACCTTCAATTTTCTCTATGTTGTGCATCACTTTCACCTTTTTTATCTTTTTCTTGTGTTTTCCTTTTGGGGATGACACAAGGCACCGAGACATTCAGGTCTCCTTCATGTTGACCCAAAAAAATTTCCTTTTCTTTTCCTTTTTCATTTTATCTTTGTCGTTTCCCCATGTTTCCCTTTTGCAGATGACATAAGGCATTGAGACATTAATTTCTCTTTCATGTTCACCCAAAATATTTTCCTTATTTTTTGGCTTTTCATTTTTATTTTTCTTGTGTTTTACTTTTTGGGATGATGCAAGGCATCAAGACACCCTATGGGTATGTGTAGGATCATGATGGACCAAAAAGTTGTGATATGATGGGTATGGGTAGGGTATGTGGGTAACAACTTTTTTTTACCCAAAATTGATGAAACGAAAAAGGTTTTTAAAGAAGAGTCTCAACTTTCCACCAATATAAATTATGATTTACTTTGAATTTAATAAATAATTATTATTCATTTTCTATTTGAATTATGACTAAAGTTCTGATTGATAGGCTAATTGAAAAACATCTATAGCTTTCAAACAACATCACATTTTTTGAATCTAAAACATGTGTCACATTCTATGCTTCGCATACTATAGGATTTAAAAAAAGAAATGAATTTCATGAAGTTTTGACCAAGTTAAGGGTATGTGTAGTATCATGAAGGGCCAAAAAGTGGTGATACGATGGGTATTTGTAGAGTATGTGGCTAACAACTTTTATTTTACCCAAAATTGATGAAACGAAAAGGGTTTTTAAAGGAGACTCTCATCTTTCCACCAATATACATTATGCTTTACTTTGAATTTAATAAATATTTATTATTCATTTTATATTTGAATTATGACTAAAGTCCTAATCGATAGGTTGATTGAAAAACATCTATAGCTTTCAAATTGTATCACATTTTTTGAATCTGAAACATGCATCACATTCTATGCTTCGCATACTATAGGATTTTAAAAAAAGGAATTGAATTTCATGAAGTTTCAACCAAGTTAAGGTGGTCAAACATACAAGTTTTTTATATCTTTTAAAAGTTGTAATAAAAAAATCTTAATTAATTATTTGCTTGGAAAAAATTACAAAAAAATGTGCATCACATCAGGACATGAGTCCTCTTCTTTTATCTAAAATATTATTAAAAAAAATGTTATCATTTTATCGTGGTTAGGGTGGTTAGACAGACACCTACTTTTTTTTCCCTGAAATTTAAGTACTACTGCATTGAAATTTCAAATTTCCACCAAATAGATTTTTTTTAAATAAACCTAGTAGTTTGTAAACTACATTAAATTTTCTGCATATTCTATTCTTACATATTTTTGAAATAATATGGATAACTTATTCAAAATTTTATGTCAAGTTACCTAACTTTGATTCTTTTGAATTTTTTGCCACTTAAGGGATTATTTTTTCCATGAAGTTTCAACCAAGTTAAGGTGGTCAGACATACAAGTTTTTAATATCTTTTAAAAGTTGTAATAAAAAAATCGTAATTAATTATTTGCTTGGAAAAAATTACAAAAAAATGTGCATCACATCAGGACATGAGTCCTATGCTTTTATCTAAAATCTTATTAAAAAAAATATTATCATTTTATCATGGTTAGGGTGGTTAGACAGACACCTACTTTTTTTTTCCTTGAAATTTGCGTCACCGATTGAAATTTCAAATTTCCGTTCAAATAGATTTTTTTTAAATAAACCTAGTAGTTTGTAAACTATCCACTTTGTTGTGTATTATTCCACCTTTATTATTATTTCAAAATGGTTATGACAACTCGGTTCTAAAATTCCATGTCGAAGCACTTAACTTCTTTGACTTTGAATTTTTCTGCCAATTTAAGGGATCCAGGAGTCGACATAATTTTATATTTTTAAAAGTTGTAATAAAAATTCATAATCAATTATTTACTTGGAAAATAAAAAAAATATGCATCACATTGGCGTGTACATGAGACCCCACTTATATCTAAAAAATAATATTATAAAAATATTATCACTTTATTGTGGTTAGTGGTCGAGTAGAAACTCTACTTTTATTTTTCCCTAAAATTTAAGTCCCACTGTATTGAAATTCCAAAATTTTCACCTCTTCAAATGATTTTTTTAAATAAACCTAGTAGTTTAGAAACTACATTCAATTTTCTACAAATTCTATTCGCTACTTTTGAAATAATAGATAACTTTATTCAAATTCTTTACATCCAGTCAGCCTAACTTTTGATTTTTTCTAAATTTTTACACTTAAAGGCCTATTTTTTTCCCTCCTTTGATGATCTTGTATCATTACCCCTAAGGTTCTTCCATGTTGGACCTGTGTTGTTTTCTTTCTCTCTTTGTGGCTATTCTTCTAGTTTTATTATTTGGAATGATGAGGCCCTGGAAGCTCCCTAAAAAAACATACCGACCCTCAAGTCCATATATCTCTTATGTGTTTTGTGTTTTCTCATTTTGGGAACCTCCCTTTTCTTTTTCTCTTGCATGACACAACTTTACACAGAAACATATGACTTGGAATAGGGCTTTCCAAGTTGTCTCTCATGTCTCCTTTCTTGTTTGCATTTTCCATTTGCTACTTTAAATTAATTTCTCACAACATGGTTTTTAGAAATTCCTTTAAAGTGGGGGCATACATTGGAATTATTCTTTTGAATTATTCTTTTTTCTTGGTTCTTAGTGTAGCCTTCTTACTTCATACTATGTGTTTGTCACTTGGTGGATGACATTGTGTATGATTTCTGTCATGAGTACGATCTATCTTATCATATTACATTCCTCTTAGTGGCTTGATGTGACACACTGCATCCCCTAAGTTGTGAATCTTCTATTCTTTGATCAATCCTCTCTTGGAGACATTAGGCACAATGCTCCCTAAGATAAGACCTCACATGAAATAAGCAAGACTCCTTTGAACATTTTTTACATGTTGCATTTTGCATTAGTTATATGGCCACCTTGCATAACATAGCTTGCATGCCTGTGGAGCCATCACATTTGTTCATGAGCTCCAAGCATTCAAATTTTTGCTTGTCTCATGAAGCTTGAAAGACCATTTTTCAATTTTTGGTGCCTTATTAAAGTTATCAGGAGGTATAACTTTCGTATGGTTGAGCAGGAAGCTCATTCCAAGGCATGAATTTCCCCATAGCCACCTGCGTGTGTGTGAGTGCATACCAACCATGAGTGTATGTTTCTCACCTTTGATGCCTTCTCATGTAACGCCCCGCCACACAACCCCAAAGGAATTAAGTAAAATGCAACCATTTTTTTTTTTAAATGAACATAGGAGAGAATAGTAAATAGCATAACATAACCATTGATCAAATTGCATAACTTAATCCTTTGAGGAACACGAGGTCATTACTTAAGAACTAACTCATAACAACATGAACATTTAACTAACCATAACGTAAACCATACATACATACATCTATAAGTATAATTATATTAGAAACAACAATTAAGTCATAAGATCGAATAATATCCAAAGTGGCAACATCATTATAATTTCTTCTCATAACTGAGTTTACAATAAAAAAATACAATTCATCATCATAAAATTACATTGCAATAGCACCATGTGCAATAATATACAAGACTTTCCACTAAGCGGAAATGGTACATCGATAAAACGATCACATAAATACATAATTCTGGAACCCACGAGCAAAGAATCCATTGATACTGCAACTCAGCACTGAAAGATGAACCTACATAAAAGAGAGTATCCCAATGGGGTGTGAAACATGATCCACCTGACCACCCCCATGCTAGGAGTTGCTAAGGAAGGGTTCCCGACCAAGACCAACAAGGCAAAGACTCACAACCAACTAAATGAAAACACACAACACATAAAAACACTCAAATTCAATCAACAACAAAATCATCGATACAAGGCAAGTGACCAATTCCAGAGGATTTCCAAAAGACAACACAAATATGAATGTTAGAGGGAAGTGTCATCGCATGGCTTAACATGGACGCTCTAGGCTACCTATTGCAAGATACCACCTCCATCTACTAACGGATTATCCAGGCAACCAAGCACTAGGAACCGCCTCCATCTATGGTTATCCAGGCTACCTATCTCAAGGAACCGCCCCATAGGGTTGCTCATGCGGAACCGTTACCTTTCGTGGAGGCAAGGCAACGATCATGCCAACCATAGCCTTCTCAATCCCCTTTAGTCTGTGGTAGCACTAAAAGGCGAATGAGGCAACAATTATCTTTTTAGTGTGTTACTACCCACCCTTAGTTAATTGTTTTAAATTATCACTTATTAAAATCACTCTAACGAGGGCTATCCTGGCGCCCCTTTGTGCGCCGACCACCCACTTAGAGCCACTCCCTCTAAACACTCAACTACAAAACAATAACATCAAGAATAGTACCACATAAAGAACCAATTCAAATAATAATCAATGTGAGGCATGACCATCTCACCAACCACAAGGAAACTCATTCATAGATTGGTATAATCCAAATGTATAACCGATCCAATAGCATCACAAAATCAAATTAAAATGAAACAAGAGAGCCACATTATCCCACCTCTGGAATCACTCAGGTACCTAACAAGAATGTTAAACTTCTAGGTTTCCCCAACAAGAGAAATTTCCCATCATTCATGAAATGATATAACTCAAAGAATCATTAACAATAATACAAAGAAACACGTCTTATAACATAGAATAATTCACATCAAAATGTAATTCATTACTCAAAATTTCCATTTAATTAAAAAACATCTAATTTAACGCTATGTTTCACCGTTACACTTATCTTCTTAAAAAAAAACCATATTCAACGAATAAGAAAAATATTTGTAGACTAACTTCTTAACATATTATCAAATTAAATCTAACCCGCAACAACAATTACAATTCACATATATAAATCTACCCATCTAGATATATATATATATATTATTAACATTAATATTAATATGAAAATTAAAATTAATCCCAATGCCTTTATATATATCTATATAGATAAATTTATAAATAATGGTATACTAGATCTAATACCTATCGAACCTATAATGAACAAATCCCATAAAATAAAAATGTAGATAAATCAAAAAGTTGTACGCACAATAGACATTGTACACCCTGCAAATTAAACCCGATAAGTAGTTATAAGTCCAAAATACTATAAATAAAATATTTGCATATACATAAACTCGCCTATTACTAAACACTAAATTCATCAAGCATCACGCATTACCCAAGATTCATTACTGTGCAAGGACATGTACAACGCAGGTACATCGCATCGTCCTTGGCGCCAGGGTAATGTGGACGTTACCAACCCCATCCCTCTCGTACACATAGAAATAGAAAAATTTAATGACAACACAGAGGCAAAAAGGGTGCGAAGCGAATGCCCACCCACGGATCCGAAAGACTATTGCGAATTTCATTAAATACATATAGATTTGAAATATCCGCACAATGAATATATTTATACCTCGAAATTTGGCATTCAAAAATTTAAGAAACTAATACATATTTTTATTGAATACAAATTTACCTAATCTAGTTAATATACATTTCGAAACCGAATAAGCAAATATAAATGACAGTGAGAAAATGGGGCGCGGACAAAAGAAACAAATCACTTCCAGCGAATATCGAACACACACATAGTGTCAAGAATATAATGCAAGTAAAAGAATTACCAGAAGAATGCATTATGCAGCGATCTCCCTGAAGTGAAAGGACGGAGAACAAGGAAAACGTACACCTGACGGAGAAGACGAAAGGGCTACACGACAGCCTAGAGGAGGAAAGTTAATACTCAATAGTACCCAGGGAAAACTTCCGCCTGATACAAAGCACAGAAAATTGAATATCCTCCCTTCAAATACCCATACAACCAGACTGGCAGCCAAATAAAATTTCAATCAACTTTCCCCCACACTGTATACAGACGCCCGAATTAAAACAAATCTTATTATAAACACAAGTAGAAATGATCGGTTCAACAACTGTTCCAATGAAATTCGCACCAGTACCCTGAATAAAATAAATATATGTGTATTAATAATTAGAAACATAATACCTAAATACAACTTTATTGGGTATCGTTTTAGTCCTATTTCCAATACAAATGTAAGTCTACTAATTTTATTTTGAACCCGGGGTTTGGCATATTTAAACAGAAGATTTTCCATTAACTCACATTAAGATATGATGCAAACTCATCCACAATAAACAAATTTCAATTCAGGGAAAAACTTTCACACACATGAATTTAATTCAATTTCCACAATTTTCACACAGAGATTTTAAAACCCCTTTTAAAACAAATAA
>VDFB02271358.1:601572474-601791809 GCA_007258455.2 Sequoia sempervirens
GGGCTACCTTCTCCTTATTGACCTCTGTGTGGCCCGTTCTAATGATTATCTTGTGAAAATATTTAGTATATTCTTTCACATATCTGCTTCCTTGCTTCAACCCTTGCAATTTCTTCAACAGATCTAACTCGTAGTCCACTGGTATGAACTGCTTCTTGAGTTTCTCTACTATGCAATCCCATCTGGTGATATTTCCTTTTCCTCTTCGATTTCTTTCCAATTGGACCTCTTTCCAACAAATCTGGCATGGCCCTTCAGCTTCATTTTCACAAGAAGCCCAACCTGATCACGGGTTCTCATTTCCTCATACTCAAAATATTCTTCTAGCTTGTTGATCAGTCAATCAACTCTTAGGAGTTCGGACTTCTAGAATAGCTGAGGACTTCCTACTCACAGGGCTTTTTCGATCTTTGAAATGGCCCTTATTAAGCGCATTTGGTCTTGGTCAATTACTTCTTCTTCCTCTTCTTCTACATTTTGAACCTTCTTCCTCTCCTTCATCCTCACTTTTCCTCCCTCGGGTTTAACCCTCTTCTCAAGCGCTCTTGTAACACATCAATCTATTTTTGGAGGGCTGCCAGTGCATCTCTTCCACCAGCATTTCTGCCACCTTGACCACCTTTGGCACCACCATGCCTGCCAGGAATCACTCTTGGAGGCATCTTTCTTGACCTCGACCCACAACCACGGTCCTGGTGCGAACTGCCTCACGATTGGTGATCTATCCACATGCTCAAGAAAACCTGCTCTGATGCCACTTGATGAGGGCACAACCCGAGACTTAGAAAATAACCAACAAACAAGAGAATAATTTTATTATTCAAAAAATGGAGCTTCTTACATGCAGAGGATCTCAAATCCCCAAGTTCTACAACACATTCAAGTTACAGAAAGCTACAGAATAACCCTTTCGCAATATGCGAGCTTGTCCCCAAATAGTTACCTAAAAATTAGAAACCCGCCCATAAATAGAGCTCCTCTTTGGTTTGGAGCCAAAACAACATTCAAATTTGAGTTTAGGTGGTTTGGCGCCGAAAAATTACAACTTGAAGTTCAAATTTCAAAAGAACATTTGCAATTGTATCTTCTATAAAGTCGCGTAACTTCGATTGCCATAACTTTTGATCTAAGACTCCGATTCGTTTGAACTGTTGGAAGGTCACCGAAGTCAATAGCGCCAGAAATTGCTATGCCCAATTTTGACAAGTTCGGGGCGATCCGGGAACTCTAAAGTGCCTCAAATCTAACGGAAGATTTTAGGTGCAAATATGGGAAACCAAAATTGTAATATTTTTCAACCCATGAATAGAAAATAAAAACTGTAAATTGGAAATTTCATTATGACGAAAAGGGTATCCAAAAATGTAAAAACATATAAAAACTGAGAAACTTGAAATTTAACTATTTTTGGGTCATGCAAGATTGTCCTTACACCACTAGATGCTCCTGCATCAGCGGCTATACCGAGTTGATAAATGGAACAATATACCATAATCTAAAGAACTAAAATGAACAATGGCCTATGGAAAATAGCATAAACTACTTTTGAAACTATTCTCATGTTCATTGAACCTTAAGGTCTTTATTCTAAAATTCCATGACTAAATCTCTGGCTCTTAGTACCTTATTATGCTAATTGAGGATCATATGAACCATGAATAGAATTCATTTCAATAAGAACTATATAATAAACAAAACATTATTTATAAAGGAAAACAAAACACTCATATGGTTATGTTGCATGCATAACAAGAAAACAAAATCCATGAATGAATAAATTGATGGACAATGTTTAACCACTCTGGAAAGATATGTATGTATGTCATAGGAGATGCAAACAACATTTATTTCATAAGAAATTAGTGATTGTTGTCCTCTAGGTTAGGTTGTACCATTTCATTTTTGATAAGATGATGTTGAATAGGCTATACTATTTGATTTTTGGAAAGGTGCTCTAGCAAGAAGCAATAAAAATTAGATTTTTGTTGCATATAAAGAAGCAAGCACATGGAAATATTGACACATCTGAAAAATGGAACCATTTCTCCCCTAGCCCATAGGTTTCTCCCAAATGGATAGCAAACAAAAAAAGGTGAAGGATAGATAAATAGCTCAAATATTCATAAGTTATGTGCATAACCTCAAAGATACTTGTAGAAACTACATATAAGGACATAAACATTAACACATTAAATAAATCAATATTAGTTTTAACAACAACCTAGTAAATTATAATTTTCAATAGCATCTTATCAGAAACAAAAAAATATAGCCACATCTATAGACCAACATCTGACAATTCCTTATGGACAACATCATAAATTCTATAACATTTACTATTGGATTGTGAATGAAATATGAAAGAATATTGCAAGAGCTAAAGCCATAAAATAGTTTATGCTATTTTCCTAACTTCAAAGAGCTTTTTAGCACATTGGATGTAGCAAGCAATCTTTCCTATTAAGCTTAATATGAAGCCTATTATTGCAAAAATTCCCCTTGAGAACTTATTTCCCACACATACATATGTGCACACAAGAAAAGAACAAAGAAAGGAAATAAAAGAAACACATACTTTTGTGTTTTTCTACACACATACAAATGCATTATAGACACATTTTCCTACACATAATTGTATGAAGATGTTGTGTGCAGTGATAACATTAAATTACATGCATAGATGTTTCTGTATATGTATATGTAGACGTATACAAGCATATAGCCATGTCCCCAAGTATATATACAAATGGTTGGATATAGAAAGGGTTTTTTCAAATTCTACCTCTTTCTCCTTGGTTCAAGTGTACCTCTTCCTACTTGCTTTCTCTCTGCTCCTTGCTTTCTTCAACATCTCCAAAAAATGCAAAATAAATTATCATAGCCAATGCTTTTCTATTGCCTTTCCAACTATCACCCATGCAAGAAAACACAAAAAAAACTTGTTGCTACCTCAATAATAGCTTTGCATCGTATGATCGAAGTTCCATCTTAACGGAAGCTTTCTTGCACTTGTAATAGTTGGTAAAGCCATGGAACAATAGTTAACAAGGCCTAGTCAAAAATTGTATAGACATTTGATCGCATTGATGGACAATGTGTTTCCCCTATGTGCAAGAATGTATGTATGTCATAGTGGATGAAAAGAAAATTGAAACATCATGATCCATATCTTTATTTTTTTGGGACATCCTTGGAATCATAAGATGTATTTTTAATGTTTTATAATAATTTTTTTTGCATCTAATATCACATATGTAGATTTCTACACATAGTGGAAATAAAATTAGTGGAAATGATAGTCAGTAATGTATTTTGGATAACAACATAAACTCAACAACATTAAGTATTTTATTATACATTGTAAATGAAACAATATAGCCAAAGCTAGAGAACAAAAACTAAGATTGTGTTATGGAAAACAACATAGACTATTTTATTATGTTGTAACTATTGGCGTATAATGGAAGCCATATACAAACCAATACCAAATTTTCCTATCTGTAGATATGTATGTATGTCCAAGTAGATGTAAACAATGTACATACACACTCTTCCCAATGTTTATTATTTTGTGAAAATAGTTGCTATTTGTTTGAACCTTAACAAGGAATTCTTCGAATGATATACTTTATATTAACTATTATATAGAACATTGAAGCATTTTTCCTAATTATTTATTTTCCTTTGTATTGTTGATGTCTCTAGGAAAAAAATTGAGAGATTAAAAAAAAGAAAAAAAGAAAATTGGAATAACAAATTGTATATTAAGTTTTATATGAATCATTAAAGCCTTTATTTGTATTAATCCTTTGCTATCATATTCTTAATGCCTATGCAAAAAAATTGAGAGCTCATGTTGTGTTTTGAAGTTATAGACCTTGTAGTCAGCCACCAATGTTGTAGCTCTCAGCTTTTAAAAGAGCAACCCCAACAATGTCAATGGCCTCTAGCTCTACCTAGGATGAAAAACAATTGTCAAGCACCGGTCTTATAAGTCTATTTCTTTTTTTTTTTGGTTTCTAACAATTAAATTGATACTTTTCCTAGTGCACCAAGTGAACTGAGAATATGCTTCATTTGAATTAATTGTTGTTATGATATATGTTCTAACTAATTTATATTTAAACTCTTTGTCTTTTCTTTTCCTTTGAATTTTTTGGCCATTTGGGAGTGACTTATGTGTTAGAGGGGAAAACATTACAATTTTTAGATATGTCAATATGGTTGTTTGCTTCTAGACTTCAGTCACAACCATGAATATCACATGGTTGCCACTTCATTGAGTTTAACTTCCTTGTAGGATATAAATGTAAATCCAGCCTTAATGATACATGCAATACGATCCATTAATGTTGGAGATGTTGTCCCATCTTTGGTTCTCTAGCTAATGTCTTTCCAAAAAATAGGAGGCAATCAAAGCCTAGTTGACAAGTACACAGTCGTCCTTTCTAATGGAAACCACATGTAAATAGGAACTTTGCCTAAAAAGTACAATGACCTTCTATTTGTAGGGGCATTGAAAATAGGTTCCATATTATGTTTGAAAAACTATTTGTGTAGAAAGCTTGAAGAATCAAACTTAGATATTGTTTTGCACTACTTGTACTTGTAGTTTTATGCTTTCTTGTTTGTGGGGACTTCCTTTTAAAGTATTTGATGTTCGTTTGGTTCCAAGGCAATTGTCATATTGTCGGCTAATTTGAAAACCTATATATTTGTTTAGAGAACAAGAAGAACAAATAATTGTCTACGAGTCGCCCTCTGCATCCAAATGAGCCTCAACATTTGGGATTAATAGATTCCCAAGATAGCATGATGCTCCTACACATATCTACCTTGTAAAAGGGTTGAATGTTTACCCAACCAAATGGAAAATGAAAGGTGAGGCAACAACAAAAAGGGATATGCACCATTATAACAAATAGGGGCACGAGGGACAAGTATTCAACTTTGATATTATTGAAAATGATGGAACAAAATATATGAATTACTCGCTTTAATGACAGAGCATAATTGCATTATGATAGGGTTGAGGTGCGTAATACTTATTATGTGTCAAAGGGGTTGATTAGATAGAAAAATAGCAAATTTAGTAAATTAAATAGCCAGATAGAAATCATTTTGGATCAAAACTCAAGTTTAAAATGTTGTGATGATTAGGCCTTCATGGTAGAGAAAGTATTTAAATTCATTCCAATAAATGAAATTACAAATTGTAGCAATAATAGTTTGATTGATATTATTGGTGTTGTTGTGTATGTAGGAATGGTATCGATTACACAAAGAAAGGATCAATCCCAAACAATTTGGAGGACTGCTAAACTTAATGATTTGTCATCCTTTTCAATTGATGTTAATTTGTGGGGCTCAAATTAGGAAGGAAAGGGTGATGAGATGGAAAGGTTGTACACCCCTAGTTCAACTCTCATCCTTGATGTTAAAAATGCATGTGTTGGGTATTTAAATGGACCAATTTTGAACACAACCACATAGACTCTTCTATAAATAAATCTTGACATACCAAAAGCACAACCCTTGATCCAAGGAGGACATATTGATCCACCTATGATTGAGCTCTCCTGGATAGTGCCTTGAAAGGTTGTTTTGGAAAATGGGAGAGTCACTATTGCATATATCTTGGATCACCGCCTTGGCTTACCAGAAACTTTGCAAGCTAGTATCAAGGAAATAGTAAAATATATTAAAACTAATGCATTATGTTACACTACATGTTTGTTGTAGGCCAATGGCAGAAAATGCAAGAAAAAGTTTGAAGATTCCAAGAAAAATATGTGGTTCTACTCTAAATTCTAAACAACAATATCTAATTGTGACTTTTGATATTTATTGCAGCTAAAGATGTAAGACCACACAGGTGAGATTTGGGCTACTACTTTTGATCAAGCTACAACAAGCTTCTTGTAGATGTTAACAAAATAGCTTTACATGTTGCAATATGAGTCTTCTATTGCATTGTCTACTAAGTTTGTTATCAATGTTGTCACCTACACCTCATTTGTTTTCATTGTTCTTATTAAAACTCAAATCTATAATTCAGAAACAAGGCTTAAAAAAACAATAGTCAAAGTTGGAAGAATTAAATTTAAAGTTGAAACAAATTTGTTGCTATCAAATTTATCTACTATTTCCCCTTTTGTGCAAGAGTCTCCATAGATAGTTTTCATATTATCTTGAATGCCAAAACAACCATGCCTAATTGTGACTTTGGATATTTCTTATAGTTTTTGTTGACTAGACATTTGTTTCCTTTTCTCTCTTTGCAATGCTTGTCACATCAGAAGACCTTTCCTTTCTACTTATTGGCTTGTTGTTCATTTAACTAGTTTTATATTAATACAATGAATTATAACTTATAATCTTTAACAAAAAGAGATATAGTTGTTTTATTTTCTATTCTTTATGTTGCTTATAGTTTTGTTCTACTTTAAGTGTATGGTCTTGGTTTTATTTTATGTTCTTTGGTTCTATAGTTATGTTGTCTTATTTAGCATATGTATCAATATTTATAGTTGTTCTTATATATACTTGTGGACATGGTTGTATGCATGTATACATTTACATATTCATATACATAAATATACACGCATTTAATTCAAATTTCTCAGTCCATATAAATTTTTGGTACAAATGTGTGTAGATATATGTGTATGTAATGGATATGTATTTGTGTATGCATGCAAAGTTCAATATTTAGAGGTATCTGTGAGTTTTTTTAATAAAATGTTGTTATGATCTTCATTTCAATGTTCTCAGTGCATATAATATCTTAATAGAGTTTTTTGTAGATTATGTATCTATGATGTATTTGTATATGTGAGTGTGTATGTGTGCATATGCATCTAATGCTTCTCAAATGTTCTCCCTATTAATTTTTCTTTTCTAATCATAATGTCATGTTAGATATGGATATTGTATGATTCTTGGCAATAATGTTTGTTGTGTATGTTGTGTAACTCAATCTACAACCTAGCACTAAACAATGCCTTATTGAAAATAACATAAACTGCTCAATTACTTTGGTAAGTTTTAAATACAAGGTATTATTGCACCTATCACCAATATATGGACCCCATACATGAAACAATGCTTCCATGACAAGTTGTATCAAGTGATGTTTGTTTCCTCTTCCTAGGAAACATACATATATATGTGCATTTAAATTTATCTATATTTCTTTCACATGTATTGACAACTTTGGATGTGTATATGTATGTATGCCATTTGCAAAAACAATCATCATTGTGGTGGCTGACAATATTCATAGTAGCTAAAGCTATAGAACAATAGTAAAGAATGCCTTATGGAAAGTAACATAAACTATTCAATTGCTTTGGTAACTTGAGAACTCTAAATATTATTGTGTCCATTGGTAGTGTATGGATAGCATATATGAAAAAATGTTGTAATTGGTCTATTCTATTGCTTTGCAACCATCACCTTTAAATATGGAAATAATAAATGAAATAATATTTATTTCTTTGTAACAATTTCCTCTATATGGAAACTTTTAGTCGATAGGCTATATGTGTGAATTTTGGATGGAATTTTCATCAGCCTTACTGATTTTAAAGTTGTTGGGAAGTAATCAACAATGCATATATATTTTCATTTGCTTCCACATTCATATATATTGGTGTAAATTTTGTTTTCCACCTGCATCTTTATCAATTTCATGTGTTCAATGGATAGATAGGAATCCACTGATTCAAAATATATTGCCACAAAAAGGTATGTTCTTCTTCTATTGCATATCATTTTCCTTTTCATGTGTGTAGATATGTATGCATGTTAAATTAGTTGTAAGAAACATATACTTTTCCCTTTTTTTATTGGTTGTAATAACACCCACCGTTTAAAACCTTAGGAAACATAACAAATATCTATGAAATTTTTGATAAGGCATTTTTGGGTCTCATTCTATTGCTATATGTTACTATGATTTTTTTGTGTTTTGTGGTTTTTTCCATTAGGTACACTATTGTAGCCAATGTTTTTTTATTTATGGCCTCATTTTTGTGGTGATGGGTTGCAATGCAATAGTAGCAATGTTTATAGGTAACATCTACCTTCAAAATCCTCTAAAAACATACCAAATGTATACGCAATTTTCAATAATGCATTATTGGGTGTCATTCTTTGGGTTTCCCTTGTTCAAGATAGTTGTGAGTGAGGAGGAAAAGCTTCTATGAAGGTGTAAGTGCAATCATCAGCTGTGGAATTTTTGTGAAGGTGGTTGGAGGTTATTTTTTATTTTTTGCATGGGGAAATGGTTGCAAAGAAGTACAAAAGTGTGTTGTCTACTTATCAACTTTAGCTCACACTAACAAACTAATTTACAACCTCCACCAAAAAATGCAAACCATAAATGAAGCAATCTTGGTTTCACTAGTAAGCCAAATAAAATATGCCACATAAAACAAAAATATTAGCTATTTTGCAACCATTCACACAAAGCAGTGAAACTTCTCCATAGAAATTCATTACTACTTCCTATCACATAGCTTTATCTCTATTCATTGATATTTTTCATGACATCTCACAAAATCACAGGTCCCTATGTTTCAATTGAAAGTTTTAGTTTTGTTGTTTCAGACCCACATCATGCGTTTATTTATTTTTTTAAATGTCAACCGAAACATGTAGTACCTATTCTTCTATGAATTAATTGGCTCAAGCTTAGGATTTTCAAGTTCCTTCTACAAAAAAAAGGGGGAGCATAATCCACAACATGTGTCAAATTACATTTTCCCACATATGTTTGAAACCTCAGGAAACATAGAGAATGTCTATGAAATTTTTGATAGGGAATTGTTGGGTCTCATTTTATTGCTATGCCTGCTATCAAATCCATGAGCAAGGAGACTAAGGTTCTATGAGTGTACAAGTTTGATCAAGCATTTTTCAAATTCTATCAAGGTGGTTTGAGGTTATTTTGTGTTTTTTGCATGGGTTGATCATTGAAAAAGCAAGAAAAAAGAGTCACTTGTGTTAATTTTGTACCACCTATTTTGCACAAAAGATAGTAGAGAGATGTGTGTTTGAAGCAAGCGATAAGGGGTGTGTATCAAAAAACCATTTGCAATATTGTTTCATTTGGGGTTTCTACAGGAATTCGCTATTTTTTCCAAGGCTTTAAAAGGAAGCTATTACTTACAACCATGACAACTACACAAAAGGCATACAAAAATTAATGTTGATTACATTATGCTTTCCCTCTGTATTGACACACCAAACACTTGTAATTTGAAAAAAAATCCAAAACAACTAGCCACTTGTAAGCAACAACTGCCATGGTCAAGCCTCAGAAAACATTGGACCTACTTTTGACAAGGGTAGGCTTCTATTAGGCCCTAAGCATAGTTAGCCATTGTGGAATTTATGTGAAGGTTGTTGGGTCTTATTTTGTGTTCTTTGCATGGGGCGATGGTTGTAAAAGTGTTGTTCATGATAATTCTTTTCTCATTTCTTCTAGGCGTGAATCTTGTATATAAAACATTAAAATATAGTTTATCATTCCAAGAATGTCCCATAAAGTAAACATAGGGATCAATATGTATCAATGTTGTTTGCATCTACTATGATATACACACATATATGTACATAAGGGAAATGCATTGTCCATCATTCTGAACAATCATGACATCAATATTCTATATAGCACTCAAAATATAGTTTATCATTACAAAAAAGTACTAGCATGTATCAATCTTCTTTAAATTTTCTATGACATACATCCAAATGTGCACATTGCATTGTTCATCACTCTGGTCAATGGTTGTGCCTCATTTTGTTGTGTTCCATTTTATATTTCTTATGTCCACAACTGAACACCTCACTTGAACTAGTTTTTTTAGGGTTATGCGTAGATTTATTTTTCTATTTTGCTAGATACTACAAGATACATACCAATAATTACAGTGAACTATAAATCAAACAATTCAGTCATCTCCAATAATAATGTTTATTTCCATCATCATGAAATGTTGTTATTCTATATAGTAAGTGTATTGCTTCTCTTTCCCTCTTCATTTCCATACATATAAAATCTCCAACATTTCTAAATTCACTTCATTATCATTTTTTATATGGGAGATGTAGTCGTGGTATTACATATATTTCCTTGTAAATTATACAATTGTTTAAATTTCATAATTTACATATTGCTTACCAATAAAATTTGTTCGCCTCACCAAAGTTCACAATTCCCTTTTGTATAGCTATATCCCAGTCAAACCATTTTAGATTGCAGCTACATTCTATTTATATACAAGGTGTATATATCTCCAAAATGCTAAATAGCTTTATGAGTGCATGTTTGCATGGTGTATGGCCTTCACCTACATTCCATTTGTATACAATGTAAAGCTATATATCTTTTATTGCATTTCTTATTTCACAACTCCATGCCAATTTATTAAAAATGTATAACATTGATTCCAATTCAATAAATTTTCTTAGGTCCCAAAGCATTACTTTCACCATTGATCAAAGTGGTGGAAAATTGATGTTTCTGCTCATGGTTTTGGTGAGAACCCATGAGACTCCATGACACAATATGGTAGGGTGGAGATCAAGCCTTCTTTTTTTGTGTTCATAGTGTAATCCATCACGTCCACAAGGTATGCCTAGGTTTTATTTAATTACTTCATCCTACTACATCTGCATTGAAAATTATTTGTTATGAATTATACAAATCTTTATATTTTCTAATTTAATTATTTTCTACCAGTAGCATGCATTTATTGCGCTAAACTTCACATTATGCTTTCATGTTTGCAGCCATACTGAACCCAAACAATCCTCCTTCATGGATCTTTTCATAGTATTAGATCTTTTATAAATTCATTAGGGGCCGAAACATTGCTTTCACCATTGATCACAGTGGTGGAAAATTTATTCTTTTACTCGGGGGTTTGGTGAGAGTGCATGATGCTCCATGAGCCAATATGGTAGGGTGGAGATTAGGCCTTCTTTTCTTGTCCTCATATTACATTTTTCCATGTGCATGAGGTATGCCTAAATTTTATTAACCGCATTCCTTCCATTACAGGTGCATTTCATATTATATATTATAAAATATAAAACTCTTGATATTTTCTAATTTACATATTGTCTATCAATTATAGGTGATCACCGTACTAAAATTCACATTTTTTCCTTATTCTTGCATATCATGCTCCAACCATAATGCAAATTTTGATGATTGTGTATAAATTCATTAGGGGATGAAACATTGCTTTCACCATTGATCACAATGGTGGAATTTTTTATTTTTTTTTCATAGGGTTTTGGTGAGAGTGTATGATGCTCCATGACCCAATATGGTAAGGTGGGGATCAAGCCTTCTTTTCTTGTCCTCATATTGCATTCTATGACATGCATGAGGTATGGATATATTTTATTTATTTCATCCGTTCCATTTTAGCTGGATTGCATATTATGTATTATAAATTATAGAATTCTTTATATCCCCTTATTTACATATTGTCTATCAATTACAGATGATCACTACACTAAACTTCACATTTTTATGTTATTCTTGTAGAGAATACTCCAGACATAATGGGGATTGTCATGAACTAATGTGTTATAAACAACCTTTCAAAATAGCCATAGTGATTGCAAAATTAGTCACAATGGTCAAATAAACATTCAGATCCTCATAGATTCTATATTGTGTCTAATAAGGAATATTGATTTCACTATTGATCAGAGTGGTGGGTGATGTATAATCTTGCTCAAGGGTTTGGTGAGATCCCATGTGGTTCCATGACCCAATATGGTAGGGTGGAGAATGCCTCATTTTTTTGTGTTTCATTTTATATTTCCTATGTCTAGATCTCTATGTTTCTGACATAAGATTTAGATGCAAGATTCATATGTTTCATACGCTGTATATTGAGTATAATATTAAATATTTCTTTGAACATTGATTACATTGAGACAACAATCTCTATCTTTTAATCCCACATCCGAAAAGTTTGCATGTAATCTTTTGAGATATATTATGATCACATGTAAAGTCAAATTCTCAGACAAAATGAAAAATTGTAATTCAAAATTAACTTCAAAAGAAATGTTTGGATGCTATTATCTCTTTATTGTTATGGTTGATTTATGCAAATATACTTATTTGACAATTATATCTCCTACTGCAAATTAATAATATTATAACCTTTCAGATAATTCTATTATGCTTGACATTAGCATACATACAAATCTGTACATAGGGGTAATAAGATATAACAACAAAGAAATAATATTTCAATTAAAACTTATAATATATACTACCATTTGCTACATGCAGATATCCACTCACCCTCTCCTCTCTCTTAGATTGCATTCCATTCATTTGTACTTCCCTCTTCCTATCAACTCATTGTTGCATGCCACTACACACAGCTGCTAGTATTACAAATATGAGGAAAGTATGATGTCTTTGTACCTACGAATACAACGAATGCTACACTTGAATCTTTATGATCTCAAGGGATATAATGCATTGATATAGTCATAGTGCAACAACCAAAAGAATATCTTAGTGTGAAGTATTGCAGTAGTGCAACACATGGGAGGTAAAAATACTCTAGTGCGTATGGAATAGAAAAAAACTAGCACATTGAAAGAAGAGTATACTACTAGCCTAGCAAAGAAGGCATTATAGGGACTCTACGTAGTGTCAATGAGTAGATGCTTTCAAAATCATGTAATAGAGGAGTGTGCCCAATACTGTATGAATACTATTGCTAGACAATCTAAAGCCTATGTAGAAGAAAAATGGTGTTGTAGATATTATTTTCATTTAAATATATCCATCAATTGTTATAAAGAATGTTTTGCAAGGAGTGCAAGGTGGAGGTTTCAATTTCTTTTATGATATATAAATCTTAAGTGGGGGTCTCTTAATAAGGTGAAACTTGATATTTTGGATATTATTTGCATTTAAATATATCCATCAATTCTTATAAAGAAATTTTTGCAATGAGTGTAAGGTGCAAGTTTCATTTTTTTTTTGTTATATAAATCTTAAGTGGGTGTCTCTTAACAAAGTGAAATTTGATATTTTGGGATACATTTGCAAGAACAATGGAATACAGGGGGAATATTAACATAGCTTATTATATTACAATGTCTACTAACAACTATTGTTACAAGCTATTATTGCATCTGCATTTTTTCTTCTTTTTTAAATATGTTATGTGTAACATTCAAGAATTTACCTTTCAATGATTGCATAATAAGAATAAAAAATAGTTCTTGTGAGAGAAAAGATGACATGTGATATAATTCTTCCTTTTTGTTTCACCAAAGGAAGCCAAACATTAAGAACTAGTTCAATGAATGGATTATAATTTTAAACCAATGATACTATAATCTTGGTTTAAATTTGTTAATTTTTCTTGTGATAATTTTGGTTTAAGACCCACCATTGAATATATAAAAAGAATGTATTATTAGAAAATAAAATACAACTATCATTTCAATTGGTATATATATATAACAATAAAACATCTCCATATAACTCATATAGATTCATGTGGTCCTATGAAAATACCATCTTTTAACAATTATGTTACTTTTCTAACCACCTTTTATTGATTATCATTAAAAAGAACTTAGGAATATTGCCTAGTTACAAAATAAAAAGTGTTTAAAAAGTTTTTTTAAATAAAGAGGTTGTTTGGAAAATAGTGGTAATCATTTCAAAGTGATAAAATTGATAATATAGGTGAATAAAAATCAAATGAGTTTCTAGATTTCTATAGAAATCTTGGAACTAAAATAACAACCGTTCACAAAATAAGAGTATGATGAAAGAAAATATAACATTTTTATAGAAAAATAAGTACATGTGTAACAATATGTCTTCTAAAATAGAAATCCAAAAAAAATTGATTAAAAAATTTGTATATTAAACATCCATTATCTAGAATGGAGATAAGTATTTATAATTTAGAGGTATTTCGGCGGTTCACTAAAGAACACATATCAAAGATAAAAAAAGCTTGAGCTTGCATGATAAATTCCTAAACAACAGTTTTGTGGGTATCAAAAAATAAAGCATATATGCTATATGGAGATACTGAAAAGGAAGATGTGGTATTTGATGAAAAAAAATACCAAACAAAAGAAAATGAAGGAAAAATAGACAGTGAATGATAGAGTTAAAGAAAATAAAAATAAAAACAACTTCAATCCTCTATTGAGGACATAAAAAATCATCATATTGTAAAAAAATAATCAAGAATCATCTTGCTCGAGTTATTTAACTATGTCTTGTAAGGAAGTTGCTATATAATGGGTGTATAACTAAATACAAATATGGTAGCCAAAGGTTACATCCAACAAGAAGGTGCTAAATACACAAAAATATTTGCAGTTCTTTCATCGATGAATGGATTTATTGCTGAGGATGTATGTGTCACACAGTCTAAAGGTTTTGAAAGACCTTCTAATAACACAATCTATATAGATTGTAGACATTGTATGGTATTTAATATGCACTAAAAGCATGGTACTCCAAGATTAATTCTTATCCACAACAAAAGCTTTTGAAGACTCAAACAAATCGCAATTTTTATATAAGAGGTTAGCTACTGATATTCTTATTTCTAGAGTTTAGAGCAGCTATGGGGTATAGCGTAAAATAATAGATTTTTATATAAATGCATTATTTTCTTGAGTTAAAAACATAGCAAAATAAAGATTAAACATTCATCTCTGAGGTAAATATGTTTCAAAATAGATGAAATGTTAGAAACCAGTTGCAATACCGATTTGGGTTGGATTTGAGTTGTTTAATTGTGATAATAATTCAATAAAAAGAAGCCACAGAAAATTACAGTTAAATTTATACTTTCCGGTTCCGTGGAGGCTCCCATAAGTCATCAACATCTAATAACAAATCAACATATTGTTGCGTTAGATGCAACACATGAGATCCACCGGTAGAGATTGACGACAGCTCATCTCGCTTTCTGCTCATTGTCGCAACCTCTGCCTGCGTGATTGCCAACTGTGATTCCAGCTCAGCAATTTGCTTTTGCAGTTCACAAACTGCACTTGCAGACCCATGCACGGGGTCCTCCAATCTGGCGTTTGCTTCATGCACCATACTATTTACTGCAGTTGCCCTTTCATTTTCTTCCAAATCCTAAACCAAGTTAAAATAAGAACCACATAAGTTCCACTGCGTGATTGAGAGACACAAAAAGAAAAGAAAACTGAAATGTTATATGAATGAATTACTTGAAGCATTTTCAGTACATGACTGGTTCCAAAAACCCTATGAACTATTTCAAATTTGTGAGGCTCAGTGGACGGGAAATGAGGGGCCATTATACATGACTCTGAACATTGTTTTCGCTGCCACTTGCAGGCTGCGCATCTTTTAATCTTGTTTGTTTCAATCATGTGCCTCAAAACAATCTCAAACCGGAGGCAATAGATAAACTAGGGGCTCCAACCGCTTGAAACAACCTTAAACCTAAACTAGTGAATTCCCATGTAATGGTCAATGTGCAACAGTCAAAGCGCGTTCATTTCGTGTGCAGAGAATTCTTTCCAATTGAATACGCTTCAATATAAAATACTTGTTCCATATAATTCCGCAGTAAACTAATTTTTAATTTAGTCATCTACCTTTCCGCCTTGTAATATATTTAAAATGGTAAAGCGGAAGGCCTGATATTCTAAAGTTGCAGATTTTGACAATAACACGCTACAATTTTAGAATTCTGCAAGTTTAGCCAAACAGCATGGGCCTATCCAAACCGACAAATGAAATGCTACATTTCCTCAGCCCTTCGTACAGTGAAAATTTGAGATTCTTTGTGTTCTGTGTATTTGGCCAGTCTATATCACTTCCGAGGTGGTTATTTAATTTATGTGATCGATTGTGTTTGACATTTTGAAAGAATTATATTATATCTTTTATACTATTACAAAAGAAAATAATGTTTTTAATGGTAAGGGGAGGTTGATTTAATTAGATGTATATGCATAATTAGATTTAAATAGTGATTACTAAAAATGACTAAGAGTAATTATTAAATATGAAAATCATATTTGAACTAAGTGTGTATAATATAATAATTGAAGAATGTAATTATAAATTTAATGTGAATTTATTTTTAAGGATGTAACTGTCTTGAAATTGGAATATTTTGTTATTGTGTAAAAGCAAGTTTGAGGGTAACGGATAAATCGAAGACTACAAGCTTCTTTCACCTCTTTGAACATGTCATGTGTGATCTAGACATTTATTTTCTTTGCAATTCTTGATGTATCTTAACTTCCTCTATGCTTCATAATATCAATGGTTTCATAGTATTTATAAATATCTTTATAGGGTTGTTGATATATAACTAAGAGACATGTTCTCCCACACCATCCCTAAAAAATGTATATGAATAATTGAAGATATCAATATTTAATCGCAAAATGCTTCTAGCAATGATTGTGAAGAGCTAAATTTATTTTATTGCACCAATTGTGGTCTGTAAATGAAAAACACTTGCTTGATTCTCCCATTTCTTAAAAAGAATACATTTGATGCATTTAAATACAACAACATAGCAACACTATTAAAAAAATTGTGTGAATCTTAGAATAATCAAGCATCTAGTAGCATGTACAAATATGCATCTAAAGTAAATATTCAAACATCAAGGAATATAACCATCACTCCATATAAAGTAATAGATACTACAAGGATATGATCATGCATGTTCTTCTTTTGTGCACTCCCTGTAAGGGACATGATATAAATATATATAAGAAGTTTTAACTATTTGTAGATATAGATATAAACAACTAGTGACAAGTTGTTCCCCTTGATATTAGTCGTATACATCTATAATGATTTTAGGAAGAAGTAGAAAAGTATATGAAAGATAAATGTATTATGGCAATGTAAGAATATAACTTTGTAATAATATATTCCTATAAACATATAAAAATGTATAGTAATGACTATAAAAAATATGTCATTTTAGAATTTTGTAAATATGTTGAAAGATAGAAATATATGAATGAGAATTCATTTTCCTTTCTTTCTTTTTATTTTAACATTTTTCTTTTAATTTTATCATTTTAAATTTCCTTTTGGATGGATAAAGGTAGTTATCTATATTCATACCAAGTGTTCCATGTGAGAACCAAATCGCTAGCATTTACAGTAGCATCTCTAGTTTTGTTTTCTTCCTTATAGGAATTTTCAATATAATAACATTTTCAAAAAATTTAATGTCCTTTCTAATTTTAGTTATGTGATATATTATGTCGCATTTGATAAGATTAATGACCTTTCTAGAATCACCTTCTATATGAAGTTTGTTGAATTTGTTGAAGAGGGCCTTCTTGACTCCCCACCAAGTTGCAATCACTTGATCTTCATTACTCATCTTCCTTCCTAGTTGAGAAGCATAGAATTCAACTAATTCTCATAATACTTCTCACCCCAGCTAGCCTAGGGTTACCCTTCATTACCCTATCAAAGTTTAGTTTAGTCTAGCCCTTTTTGGGCCTCTTCTAGGAAATTAGCAATCTCTCACCCTTAGAATTGACAACTCTTGAGTAGACACGTGAGGACATACCGTAGGTTTGTATTATCCCTTCCTGTAAAATCTTTTAGGGTATCTTTTATTCTTATTCCAATGATCCTTAGGTTATCTGAGTGTTGCATCATAAATTGTCAACCTTGAAAATTTCATACAATATTTGGCTCCCCCTTAGGTGCTTAGGCCTAGTTGTGCTAATTATTTATCAATTTTATGGTCATTTTTAGAAACACAATATAATTAGGATTTAAAATAGTTTATTTATTTAACGATAACTCAAATTTTAAAATAGGTTTGGTCTAGGGTGAATTCACCTTTGGCTAGCCTAGTTTGGCCCAATTTTTAATTTATTTTACTATTGTAAATTTTTGTGTTTAAAATTTTAAATTTATTTGTTAGATTTTCGTAATTAATTTTTCAAAAAATAAATAAATGCATATAAATATACACATTTTTCACAATTTGAAAACCTAAAAAAAATTTTGATCAATTAAGCATCTTAAAAATCAATCAAGTGAAGTCAATAGTCGAATTAGAAGCATTTTCATCTATCAAGAGTTTCATTAGCAATGCATTATCAAGTTCATGTGTAAGATTGTTTTGTATTTCATGTTCATTATTTTTTGATACTAAAACTTGATGGACCTTCAATCAAGTATCAATTTCTCCTTGCATGAGATGAGTACCACAACTTTAGTCCATCGAGGAAATCAAATCTATGTGGTAACTTGCAACACTTTGGATTTATAATATGTTTCATCTATTTTCCTCTACCTAACTAAGGGTAAGCACTTTTTATCCAATATCATTCTAGTAAGTGATGAGGTGGAAACACCAAAATGGGGTTTAACATAGGCAAGCCCCTGTATGACACAACCCTTTCTATCCTTTCATGTTTTTAGGTGGTAAATATGAAGTGGATTTGAAGAAAATTAAATAATCAACATCAAGATCAATAATTCAAGCATATTTAGTCAACAACTTAGGGAAATAGGACTACTCATCAACACATGAATTTTTACATCTAAGTTTGACAAGAGAACACATATAGATTATAACCCACTGATACCTACTTAGATACTCTAGAAGGCCTAATTTCTAATTCTGGGGTAAATTCATCCCTAACTAATCAATTTCCATACAAATTCATATGCTAGTTTCCTTTGTATCTCTACTTTTCTTTTCTATCATTGACTTTTATGCATAAGTCTTGTACTTTTATGTATTCCCACTAGTTTTTTATAATTGCATAGTTGACCTTGCTTGTTATTTTTATAGAACCAAACTTAATCTTAGTCCTATCCTATGAATTTTCCACAACTCAATTATCAGCAAGGTTGAGGATTGGCCAACACTTAAGTAAAGTAATCAGTACTTCACTTTTTCTCTTCGAGCTTTGTGAAACCCAGGGAGGGTAATCCCATGCATACTCATAATATCTCACATTAGGTCAAGAGTATTTCCTCACACATATGCATTATCACAAGAAACTAACCTTATCAAAGGCTCAGGAAACCTCAAATAAAAGTGTTACTTATTTCAAAGAATGCGCTTATATACTTAAAGTTGGGGCGATGTAGTTTAGAGTATTTTGTGAATCATTCTTCATCTTGAATCCTAGACCAAATTCAATACTAGCTCAACTAACCATAAGATAAACTAATAAAAAAATCAATGATTTATCTTAGGGAGAAGAAGAGTTATAACTTGTAATCAATTAGTAATACAATTTTGATTGAACTTCATAAATTAATGGACTATTAGAATGCCACTTCTAACATATAACTCGTTGTGTTTCAAAATATCGCTTCCTTACTAAATCCTATATCCTTTTCTTACAAACTAATGACCTCATTTTAGCATTTAATCAACTCATTGAACTGAAGCATAAAACAAGTTCATCCATTCGATGCAAATGACAGAAGAAAAATGAAATCATAACAAACAACTTCATTCATAACTTAGAAGAAAATACATAGGAGAGCAACATTTTAAAACTAAAATTCTTCATTCATTTCTAATATTGCTTTGGTAAAGCCATATTTAAGATCTATATATATTATAACCTTCACCTTAGATTTGCTTCTGATATATCTACTAAAGTATCTATTTACATTCTATTCTGCTATTTAGAGCATAGTATCCATTGTGACTTCTCCTAGACTCAAAATTATGAACTCTCTTTTTTCAACATTGAAATCCCCTGTATAAAATAGGGGAGCAACAAGCACCCAACTGAATTACAATTTCACTTTCATTTCAATTCATTTCAAAAACCTAGTTCTAATTAACTCCTCAAAGATATCCCTAGGTAGTTTCATATGCAATCATTTGAGAACATGGAAGGAAAAAAGGAAAAAATCATGTGCAGGATACCAGTAGTCACTATCACAGCATTCATTGTTGAAACAAAAAAGATTCCATTCATATCTTCTGGAGGACTTCCACATTAGCATGGGAAAGCAAATGAAAAACCATGGACACATGAAAACAAATACCTCCTATGTAAAGACCATGGTGTCATCAAAAACTAAAACAAGGTGATGACCCTATTCAGAGTCATCAGCATCAGAGAATGCCCATCCACTCCTTGTCCTTGACGAAATTGAAGGGATCATCATGACGTCGTCGTTAGAGCTCCCATACAACACCAGAGAATGAAGGTATTGGCCATAGTCTGAGTTAGTATCAACCTCATCATCCGAAGGAGTGTCGGAAAGCACAATAGGAGAATTGTGTTTGCCTAGGCAGGCCCTATGACTTTTCTCTCTTTTCCTGGCCTTCTTCACTAGCTATGCTAGTTCCTTGCCTTTGAACTTGACAACTACTCTTGGAAGGGTCCTATTTCTCAAGCAGTATGTACTCTGCACAATTGATTTCTTCTTATGACCTCTAGCCCTCCTTTTACTCTTTGAAACCTAAGGAGAAGCTAGGGCTTCCTGCTCAGTTATATCTTCATGACACTCAAACACATTGAGACGGCTAGACCTTCTAACAAGCTGAATTGTCACACCAGTTTTCCCCATTTTCAAAACAAGTAGAATTTAATGATTTAGAACAAAACTACATGGAGATACACCTACAAACCAGATAATTGTGACCAACCTATTAGAGAAATTCCTAACCGAATTGGAGAACCCAGTTTGAAGCCAAGCTACTAAGGACAAGAAAATTCAACTCAAGATAAAAAAACAACCTCTTACTCCACTTCACACTTTTCCTCACATACACTATAGATTGAAAAGACGATGAGAATGAACATTGCTCAACCTGCATTAAATGTAAAATTTGAGCATGCAAAATTAATGATTCAAGAACTCCTTGTGCGAATAAATTGGTAACTTAACAATTCAGCTTTGAATCTAGGTCATTGATATTAGAAATAATTAAAATTTCATCTAAGGTGGCCATGAGCATCATTTTTCAACCATTATTAACTTTCTCTTAGAAAAAAATGATCATATCTCAAATGTTGCCATGTTCTTCTCTAACCTTGATTAATCATATGTGATTTGACAATTAGCATGTATCGTCAACCTAATATGTGCCTTTTCATTTATATTAGTGAAGTGCATGAGACCAGTCTACTTTCATGAGGGAAATTTTCCTTAGATGCTTCATTGCTCATCACTGATCCTCCTCAACTTCTAGGGCACAATCAGTGATGAAAGTATTCATGCGATGATTTTTATCTATTGGATCATCCTATTTTAAAACTTCATCAACAGTTCTTCAATCCTCTTAATGCTTTCCTTTTTTCTTTACACTAAATCCTTAGGATCTTGCCACATTGCCCATTCCATGTAGTATTTATCACTTGTCACTAATTTACTTCATCCTTGCCCAGCTCCATTAGTGATGCAAGTGTTTTATGCAATGAAATTTTAGCCCTTGGATCTGTGGCCCTTTCCCTGATCACGTTCATTCCTCCATTGCACATTGCCAATTCAAACTTTGTACCTAGGATCCTATTAGCAATGAGAGATGTAGTGGAGGTACTAGATTTAGACATGTACACCTGCATAAAAATCAGTGGCACAAAAGAGATTGCTCATAGGATCTCATCTTATTAGCAAAAGAAACCTTTTTTAGAGAACATCACTCGTCACTAATTTAGAACTTAAGTTTAAAATTGAATTCAGGATGAGTAATCAAACATAAGGCCATTCCTCATCACTAATTCTCCTCATACAGTTTGCGAGCAATTAGCGATGAGAGGGTGAACAAAGTTTACAATGTGCATCACAGATTGTTAATCTAGAACTTGGCATCTAAAACATATTCACGATCATGCGATATAAAGGAAATTACATCATATGACTCATCACTGATCCAAGTTTATCATTTTATGACCATCTGCAATGAGTGATAAGAACAAAAGGCCAAAGCATCACTTATCACTATTATAGATTTGAAGGGTCAAAACCCATTAGCGATAAGCCATGTCAAAGAAAATAGCATTCAATCGCTCGTCACCAATTCAAGGTATGTAACTATGAAGAAATCAGTGATGAGCGATATGTTATGAGGTCCATCACAAATTAAGTGGAAACTTTGAGCACATGCACTTAAGTTGTTCTAATGAGGGGGATCCCCTATGATGATATTAAAATAATATTCCTGAGACTTCTAAATCATGAAATACAAAGGATGTAAAGCCCAAAAAATCCTTAATTTAACCTTATAAGACAAGAATTTCAGACCTAAGAGAGGCCGGTCACTTGATGAAATTTATAGACATGAGAATTTTTATATGACTGGATGTAGGCACCATGTGGTTAACAACAAAATAGAATGTTACAAGCAACTAAAATGAACAAAACCCTAAACCCCCATATAAGAACCCTATATCAAATGTAAAAGGTTTTCGATAAAAATAAAAATCCTTAGGATTCAAAATGAGCACTTTAGATTTTGCAAAATTTGAAAGTTCCATCAAACCTAGTTTTACATTTAGAAAATCAAATCAATTCATTTCTTTATCAATCAAATCAACCCACAAAAAAAATTGAACCAAAACCCTGATTAGCCATTTTAGCTCTTCCTTAAGGAAAGTAGCCATGTGGTCTTATATGATTGAAATTTTGTGTCCTAATGCCATGTAAGAATAAAGGTGTGATTTAGATCCTAAATTCCTTTTTCTACATAATATTTTTGTGAAATCATCATCTATCCTCCTCATAAACATCAATTGTAGAACCAATATGCACTCATTATTGGACCTCCATAAAATCAACCAAAACCTCCTAGTGACATCTTTAGTTTTTCAAGATAACCTTCTAAGCACAATAATACACAACAAAATGTGTCACAACATCCATATCATCATGCAGTTTCTCATACATTCAATACTCAAAATAAAAAAAAAAGAGTGAAACAAATACTAGCCATTCATTTTCCAATCCCATTTGTGCAACCTACTCTCCCTCCCACATCCCATCTTCCTCAGCGTAATTGTAAACAGTATGACCTTTTAAAACAACTTTGTGTTACTCTAACCAAGATCTCACTTTGGGATTTAATTCAAAATTCACCTACCTACCACAGTATGCTCTAAGGGGCTTCACCAAATATTGTTATATTATATTTTGTTAAATTCAGTGATGTAGTACAACCTTGTTAGATGGTATAGCTTAAAAAAAACATAGATATTACTTTCCATGAAATTGAATTACCTACTTTTGAGATTCAAAATGTTCAATATGATGCTTTAATGATAGTTTTCATCATCAATCAAACTAGGGTTAGAGATACTATAATTCATAATGGATTAGGTCTTAATGTTTGTAGCATCAAAATTTTACATAAAATTGGTGTGGATAAAACTCTCATTAACATGATGCTCTTTCTATTCATGGTTTTTGATAATGTTGATAGGAAATCACTTGGTACAATCACACTACCCATTAAGGTAGGATTTATGAATTTTCCTACCCTTATCCATGTCATGCTGAATCCTTTTTCATATAATCTTCTTCTTAGTAGACCATGGGTTCAAGCCATGAAAGTATTCCAATCTACTCTTCATAATATGACCAAGTATGAATATAATAAAGTCAATATGATAAAAGAAGATGCAAGAAGTTATTTACAAGATGAACATAACATTTTTAACTCTCTTAATACTTTAACTCCATCCTCAAAAGTGAAACCATTATGTTCCAATAATAGTGATACTATGAATGCACTCTTTGGTAAAGATTAGGGTTTGTTATATTTCACATCTAATTTTATTAAGGAGTATAAAATATCACAACAAAATCCTACAATATTGAATTTTATTTTGGTAACTTCAACATAATATTGTCGTTCCTCTTCAAAATACAAATAATGATTAAAATAATCCTTCATGTTCAAATACATTTCTTGGGGATTATCAGGGTTCATTAGATTATACACCTTCCTTTCTGTGAGAGTTAAAAATCTCACAATATAAACCTAATGAATTTGTTGTTTCATTTTCTCAATCTTCTATTCCTACATCAAAAAAATTTAAAACATCATGATAACATGTTGGTGATGGGGGCTCTTTATCTTTTTTCCTTCCCTCATGTTTTATCAATATCTAATCCTGAAATTTGAACACCTAAAAAGGATTTTTATATTTGTAAAATAATTAATTATTCTCATAATCATTTAAACATGACTTTTCCACCTCCATCTAAGTTGGAAAAGTGTTATGTGTTTGGATTTCAAATTCTTTCTAAAATTGGATATACTTAAAATATGGAACAAGGTGTTAAGGATCATGTGAATTCTCTACTATAATTTTCTAAAATGGATTTATATTTCCAAGCTTATCCATCTACATCTCATCCTCCATCATCTACTACATTTATAACCTCCTCTAGTAAGCAAAAAAAAATTCTTTGGAGGAGATAGGGTTGTCTCCTACTCATTCATATACCAGTGAAAGAGAATTTTTTTCAAGACTTGCCAAATACTAATTGATTACTCTTCTTCCTCCAACACATTATTTTTTATAAAATTCAATAATTTTTTGCATATCAATAAGTGCATGGTCATTCCACCAATGAATTTAAGTCCTTAGGAAAAAAAATATAATAATATCTTGATTGTGGTTCTGTCACTCTTCCTTGCATTAATATACCTATTCATTCCCAATGATAAGCTCTCTTATATGGTGGTTTTGCTCACTATGTAGAATTTGAAGCTCCATGTATTTGGTCATTGTCATCCATATTGGTGCAATCTTATGTGTAATCATATTTTATCTATGGTAGAAACATGATAGTATGTAGCATGGATTTCCTTGCCTATAGGGTGGCAAGGATAACTAGTTTTGGAGGTATGCATCCATCTTGATGATCCCCTCTTCCCCCTTCCTTTTTCCTTAAAATATCAACATAGCAAGTACATTGACATTTTAAGGTTGGTAATATCACCCTATCCATTTTTATTGGTTCCTTGTGAGATTTGACTTATTGACATACAACCCTTTTTGTGGTATTTCTATAACTCCTTTGATGTATGGCTATTAATTCATTTCATGAGACATTAAGAATTTATTTATCCCCCATTATGTTGAACTTTTATCAACCCCTAAGGTGTTGTTATAAATTCATCCCTTGTGACATTAAATAGTCCCTCGTGATGTTGAAATTTTATGTGATCCGTGAGGCATGATTTGAAAAATAGTTCATAGACCTAGAAAAATAGAGCTTACAGACCTGTTAACATGTGCAACTTTTACATGGATAGCTATTATAATGCATATTTCTATCCTATTCATCCATGTGTTTCATGAGTAAACTAGCATAGCATAGATTGATAGCCTTGTGAGACCCATCATATTGCATGGACACCTAGTATAATACATCTTTGTAGCCAATACATATATTTAACTCATAGATGATCAAGCATAGCATAACTTACAAGCCTTATTAGAGCACCATCATGTCTAATGTTATATTTTATGGATGACGTTTGGTATTTGAGACAAAATTTCAGATTGAGGTCTCTTTACCTTATTGAATCAAATCCTTTTTAGTGTACCAACCTTGTGCTTATGTCTTATTTTTAATCATGTTTTAATTCTTATTTATGTTGTGTTTTTTATTTTTTATTTATTTCTTCATTATGTATGCTTTGGGACTTCATACTATATTATTTCTATTTTATTATCATGTATCTTTTGCTACATTCCACCGTATGTGTGTGTTCCTTTGTAGGATCTTGAATTTTTGGGATAGCACATCCCCTAGATTTGGTGTTATCCTACCTCTCTAATGATTTTATGAAAGAACCATTGGTGGATTACCTTATTTTAGTGTGAGTGGACACCAAAAAAGTAACCCTTCTAGTTTTTCTATCTCATTTGGGCCCTCCTTGTGATTTTGGCTTTTAATATTGCCTTGATTTAATGTTGTAATGTGGATAACACATTCACATTAGGTCTTGGGCCCTTGTGAACTAAAAGGATTCAATTGGTTCCTTACCTAAGTGTTGTAAAGTGTTGTAACATACTTTCACACTTTTCTAGGGTCTCATTAATAAAATAACCTCTTTTCATCATTTACCAAGCCTTGTTTCAAAGTGTTGTAACACACTTTCACTTTTGTCTAGGTTTTTCATTAATAATTGGGCTTTCTTATTCTTTAATTGGCTCCATTTTGCATCCACATGCATTATTTATGTGTATTTTTAAAAATAATCCTAACAAATATCATTTAAAGCATTAAAATCCTCAAACCCACCTTAAATGTCTAAGGTGGGACTCATTCACCATTCTGGAAAAATGAGTCCCCTTAAGCGGGACCCATTCACCCAGGGTGGCGAATGAATCACTTTAGGTGGGACCCATTATCCTAGGGTGGTTAATGGGTCCACTTTAACTCAAAATTCAAATTTAATTCAAAATTATGGCAAGTTTTTTCTTCTCCCAGATCTAAAGTTGGCCCATGATGTTGTAATTTTGGAAATTATTGCATAATTGAGTATAAATACAAGGTTCATTCTCTCATTTCATCCTAACCTAGCATTCAAGTATTCATGCATTTAGTTTACAAGATCATTTGAGAATTCACAAGAGCATTCAAGGCATATCAAGAGCTGATTATCAAGCATTTAAGAGAATTTTCAAATGTCTTCCATCATGTCAAAGATTGTTTGCATCATGTTATTTTAGAGCTAACAATTGTGATGTAGGAATTATAAGCATTAAATTCAATATCCATCAATATCAAGCTAGATTCCAAGTCCACATCCATTGGAGCCATTATTTACATGTTTGTAACATCTTATTGCAAGGGTTCAGTGAGTTGTAACATTGTCTTTTGTTCATTCATCATTCTCTATTATAATTCATTTCATTTCAAGGGTTTGATTTCCAAAAAGGGATTTGACCTTAAGTAAAACTGATATTCACTAACCCCACAACATTTTCCCCTCTTCTTGTGTGTGATTTTCAAGGCTAGGTTGCAGATTTACCAAGAAGTTAAGATTGGAAAAGTGATCAAACTAATCCAAACTTGTCAAGGACCTAAGAGAAGCTTGGAGAAGCACTACAGATTGAATTATGCAGTTTCGAACCTAGAACTAAATCAAGAATAGGTATGTGTAGGATAATCATGGAAAAAATAGGCCCTTAAGTGGTAAAAAATTTAGAAAAATCAGAGCTAGGCAACTTTACATAAACTTTTGAATAAGTTATCTATATTATTTCAAAAATATGTAAGAATAGAATCTATAGAAAAATGAATGTAGTTTCTAAACTACTAAGTTTATTTATTTATTTTTTAAAAAGTCTATTTGGTGAAAATCTGAAATTTCAATGTAGTAGTAATTAAATTTCAAGGAAAAAATAAGTAGGTGTTTGTCTATCCATCCTAACCACAATAAAATGATAATATTTTTTTTTAATATTTAAGATATAAGTAGAGGACTCATGTCCTGATGTGATGCATATATTTTTTAATTTTTTTCCAAGTAAATAATAAATTATGAATTTTTTATTACAACTTTTAAAAATATAAAAACTGGTATGTCTGACCACCTTAACTTGGTCAAAACTTCATGAAATTCATTTTTTTTTAATATTATAGTATGTGAAGAATAGAATGTGATGCATGTTTCGTATTTTAAAAAAATTATACCATTTGAAAACTATACATGTTTTTCAATCATCCTATCAATTAGGACTTTAGTCGTAATCAAATAAAAAATGAATAATATTTATTTATTAATTAAATTCAAAGTAAAGCATAATTTATATTGGTGGAAAGAAGAGAATATCCTTTAAAAACCATTTTCGTTTCATCAATTTTGGGTAAAAAAAAGATGTTAGCCACATACCCTACACATACCCATCATATTGCCACTTTTTGGCCCATCATGATCCTACACATACCCGAACAACAGAACAAAATAAAGGGCTATAGTTTCTTTTTTTGAATTTCCAAAAATTCTAAGGTGGATTGATTCACCACTATTGGTAAATAAGTCCCACTACCCAAGCCTAAACAAGAATTTTGTAGATTTGAGTACCCATTTGTCTGAAACCTGTTTTAGCACATCTTTCCCAAAATTGGACTAAGTTGCCCAACTTGGCATATGAGTACTAGTCAACATCAATATCAAAAAATTTAGGATTCCAAAGCTCCATTCTACCTCCAACAAGTTTCCAGGTGCACATTTCTAGTTTCACAACTTTCTATTATATTTTACTTGCATTTCTAGGTCTTTTCGTATATCACACTATGTTTTCAAACATTTTGTATTTTCCAAGTTTACACTTGGTGGTGAACCCAATTCTTTCCCTATTCATCCCCAAGGATATATTACAATCATATCTCTCATATCCTTCATTGGGTTGATATCTCTAAGGTATTCTTGAATGTGAATATCGTTAAATCAAATCCCTTTCCTTGTATCCCCATTTTGTGTGGACAAGGAAGTGAAGCATCCATTTCTGGTTTCCACATTTTGGTGAACCCGACTTTTGAACATCATAATTATAATTTAGAGTTCATTTTCATCCTAAAGTTAGCTTGCATGCATTAACATTGCATTTCATTTTTCATTAGTTAATTTGTATTCTAGGGTTTCAAAATTTGCATTAGTGAAAAACTCATTTAGCTTGCATTATTGCACATAATTTCATTGAAAAATTAGTAAAATTCTACATTTGCATCTTAGATTTGCATGAAAAAAAATAAAATTTATAAGATTCATTTCAAAAATTCTAAAAATCTTCAACAAAATCAGTCTCAGGACTCAATTGCCACCTTGGGCGAATCAGTCCCTTTGCACACTATGCACAATATTTTCTGGTATTTAATCTTCATTTTTTTATTTCTTGTTTGTTGTTGTTATATCTCTATTTCCATTTTCAGATTTTCTATTTCATTCAATTCATTGCATCTAGTTTAATTTCACTCATCTTGTGCATCACTTAAGAATAAAAAGTGCATTTACAACATTATTGCATAGTTTATGATCTAAATCTTCATATGGATATGTCTTTTAATAAGTTGTGGATGTCATTAAAATCCTTAGTAGATATGTCAAGTTGTGCTTTGGAAATGAACCTAATGACATCGAAGTCACTCATGCTCACTCAAATACTAATCCATGCCCTCCTCGTGATGTTGATATCATTGGAGAAGATGATGACATCATGAATAAGTTCATAAATTATTTATTGACAATCTTGAAGATAATGTATCCTTTTATCCATCCATGAACCAACCAAATCCTCCTACAATACCACCTCTTGAGATCTTTGGTTACTAACATCCTAAAACAAAATTTAATCCTAATTTCCTTACAATAGGTGAACCTAGTTCCTCTAGACAAGCAAACACTCAACCATTTTATGATAACAAAGTAACAAACATTCCAATCAACCTTGAAGAAACATATGGCAAAGGCTTCACAATCTTGAGTAAACAAGGATGTGAGACATCAAGTTGAAATTCATCGAATCTTAGAGAAAAAACCAATAGATGAAAACACACAAGGGGTGGGATATCAATATCCCTCTCATAATAGCAAACCTCCTAGAGAATATATAAGGATTCATGATGACGCTATGATGATATTTGATTCCCCTCCTATTCTGAATGTCCTCCTTCCTAGAGAGGAAGCTTTGATTAATAAAAATAACAAGGATGAGAGAATCAATTTGGGACCTTGTCCATCAATTAGAGAGAAGGATGAATCTAGCAAATGCAAGAGGCCTTACAAGTTAGAAACACTGAAGTCTCCTCGCCCGCCACCTAAAAGTGAATGAAAATTATAAATTCTTCTCAACCATAGATTGATATTATTACCACCGATGAACTGACTAGCTCTATATCCTGAAGATGCAAAAGCTCCACATTGTGCATATCATCGAGTTCTTGGACATATTAGTGATGAGTGTTGTGCATTGAAAGAAATATTGAGCAAGTATCACTTTGACAACAATAATTGCTATCCCGTGATAGCTTAACATGCTCTCCTACTCTTTTTCATGTAATAGTTGTAGAACATTATCTTTTCCATCACCTAACTTAGCTTATTCTTGTCTTAGACATAGTGGTGGAAAGCAATTGTTAGCCTTGTCCTTGCAATGCATTTGTCATTGTCTATTTAGTTTTTCATCTACTTTTCACTTATATCGACTAAGATTGGGAGGTAGATGACTTACTTGATGGTTGACTCATATTTTCCTTACTAGTCTTTTTCTTTTCTTTTTTTTTGCTTCTTTATTTTTATTTTTTGTGATCGAATGTATGTAATGTGATCCCTCCTAATGTTATGTTTGATATTCTCTCTCTTTGTGACATTCCTCTATTTGTACCTTCAATTTTCTCTATGTTGTGCATCACTTTCACCTTTTTTATCTTTTTCTTGTGTTTTCCTTTTGGGGATGACACAAGGCACCGAGACATTCAGGTCTCCTTCATGTTGACCCAAAAAAATTTCCTTTTCTTTTCCTTTTTCATTTTATCTTTGTCGTTTCCCCATGTTTCCCTTTTGCAGATGACATAAGGCATTGAGACATTAATTTCTCTTTCATGTTCACCCAAAATATTTTCCTTATTTTTTGGCTTTTCATTTTTATTTTTCTTGTGTTTTACTTTTTGGGATGATGCAAGGCATCAAGACACCCTATGGGTATGTGTAGGATCATGATGGACCAAAAAGTTGTGATATGATGGGTATGGGTAGGGTATGTGGGTAACAACTTTTTTTTACCCAAAATTGATGAAACGAAAAAGGTTTTTAAAGAAGAGTCTCAACTTTCCACCAATATAAATTATGATTTACTTTGAATTTAATAAATAATTATTATTCATTTTCTATTTGAATTATGACTAAAGTTCTGATTGATAGGCTAATTGAAAAACATCTATAGCTTTCAAACAACATCACATTTTTTGAATCTAAAACATGTGTCACATTCTATGCTTCGCATACTATAGGATTTAAAAAAAGAAATGAATTTCATGAAGTTTTGACCAAGTTAAGGGTATGTGTAGTATCATGAAGGGCCAAAAAGTGGTGATACGATGGGTATTTGTAGAGTATGTGGCTAACAACTTTTATTTTACCCAAAATTGATGAAACGAAAAGGGTTTTTAAAGGAGACTCTCATCTTTCCACCAATATACATTATGCTTTACTTTGAATTTAATAAATATTTATTATTCATTTTATATTTGAATTATGACTAAAGTCCTAATCGATAGGTTGATTGAAAAACATCTATAGCTTTCAAATTGTATCACATTTTTTGAATCTGAAACATGCATCACATTCTATGCTTCGCATACTATAGGATTTTAAAAAAAGGAATTGAATTTCATGAAGTTTCAACCAAGTTAAGGTGGTCAAACATACAAGTTTTTTATATCTTTTAAAAGTTGTAATAAAAAAATCTTAATTAATTATTTGCTTGGAAAAAATTACAAAAAAATGTGCATCACATCAGGACATGAGTCCTCTTCTTTTATCTAAAATATTATTAAAAAAAATGTTATCATTTTATCGTGGTTAGGGTGGTTAGACAGACACCTACTTTTTTTTCCCTGAAATTTAAGTACTACTGCATTGAAATTTCAAATTTCCACCAAATAGATTTTTTTTAAATAAACCTAGTAGTTTGTAAACTACATTAAATTTTCTGCATATTCTATTCTTACATATTTTTGAAATAATATGGATAACTTATTCAAAATTTTATGTCAAGTTACCTAACTTTGATTCTTTTGAATTTTTTGCCACTTAAGGGATTATTTTTTCCATGAAGTTTCAACCAAGTTAAGGTGGTCAGACATACAAGTTTTTAATATCTTTTAAAAGTTGTAATAAAAAAATCGTAATTAATTATTTGCTTGGAAAAAATTACAAAAAAATGTGCATCACATCAGGACATGAGTCCTATGCTTTTATCTAAAATCTTATTAAAAAAAATATTATCATTTTATCATGGTTAGGGTGGTTAGACAGACACCTACTTTTTTTTTTCCTTGAAATTTAAGTACTATTGCATTGAAATTTCAAATTTCCACCAAATAGATTTTTTTTAAAATAAACCTAGTAGTTTGTAAACTACATTCAATTTGCTGCATATTCTATTCTTACATATTTTTGAAATAATATGGATAACTTATTCAAAATTTTATGTCAAGTTACCTAACTTTGATTCTTTTGAATTTTTTGCCACTTAAGGGATTATTTTTTCCATGATGATCCTGCACATACCCTTAAGGTGGTCAGACATACAATTTTTTATATTTTTTAAAATTTGTAATAAAAAATTCATAATCAATTATTTACTTGGAAAAATAAAAAAAAATATGCATCACATTGGTACATGAGACCTCTACTTATATCTAAAATATTATAAAAAATATTATCATTTTATTGTGGTTAGGGTGGTCGATAGACACCTACTTATTTTTTCCCTAAAATTTAAGTCCTACTGATTGAAATTCCAAATTTTCACCAAATAGATTTTTTTTTAAATAAACCTAGTAGTTTAGAAACTACATTCAATTTTCTACAAATTCTATTCTTACATATTTTTGAAATAATATAGATAACTTATTCAAATTTTTACATCAAGCTGCCCAACTTTGATTTTTCTAAATTTTTTGCCACTTAAAGGCCTATTTTTCCCTTGATGATCTTGCACATACCCCTATGTCTCTTCCATGTTGACCCAAAAGGTTTTTCTTTGTTTTCTCTCTTTGTGTCATTCTTCTAGTTTTGTTTATTTGGGGAATGATGATAGTTCCGAGCTCCCTAAAAACATACTGACCCCAAGTCCATATATCTCTTATGTGTTTGGTGTTTTCATTTTGGGGGAAACCCCTCCCTTTTCTTTTTCTCTTGCATGACACAACTTTACACAGAAACATATGACTTGGAATAGGGCTTTCCAAGTTGTCTCTCATGTCTCCTTTCTTGTTTGCATTTTCCATTTGCTACTTTAAATTAATTTCTCACAACATGGTTTTTAGAAATTCCTTTAAAGTGGGGGCATACATTGGAATTATTCTTTTGAATTATTCTTTTTTCTTGGTTCTTAGTGTAGCCTTCTTACTTCATACTATGTGTTTGTCACTTGGTGGATGACATTGTGTATGATTTCTGTCATGAGTACGATCTATCTTATCATATTACATTCCTCTTAGTGGCTTGATGTGACACACTGCATCCCCTAAGTTGTGAATCTTCTATTCTTTGATCAATCCTCTCTTGGAGACATTAGGCACAATGCTCCCTAAGATAAGACCTCACATGAAATAAGCAAGACTCCTTTGAACATTTTTTACATGTTGCATTTTGCATTAGTTATATGGCCACCTTGCATAACATAGCTTGCATGCCTGTGGAGCCATCACATTTGTTCATGAGCTCCAAGCATTCAAATTTTTGCTTGTCTCATGAAGCTTGAAAGACCATTTTTCAATTTTTGGTGCCTTATTAAAGTTATCAGGAGGTATAACTTTCGTATGGTTGAGCAGGAAGCTCATTCCAAGGCATGAATTTCCCCATAGCCACCTGCGTGTGTGTGAGTGCATACCAACCATGAGTGTATGTTTCTCACCTTTGATGCCTTCTCATGTAACGCCCCGCCACACAACCCCAAAGGAATTAAGTAAAATGCAACCATTTTTTTTTTTAAATGAACATAGGAGAGAATAGTAAATAGCATAACATAACCATTGATCAAATTGCATAACTTAATCCTTTGAGGAACACGAGGTCATTACTTAAGAACTAACTCATAACAACATGAACATTTAACTAACCATAACGTAAACCATACATACATACATCTATAAGTATAATTATATTAGAAACAACAATTAAGTCATAAGATCGAATAATATCCAAAGTGGCAACATCATTATAATTTCTTCTCATAACTGAGTTTACAATAAAAAAATACAATTCATCATCATAAAATTACATTGCAATAGCACCATGTGCAATAATATACAAGACTTTCCACTAAGCGGAAATGGTACATCGATAAAACGATCACATAAATACATAATTCTGGAACCCACGAGCAAAGAATCCATTGATACTGCAACTCAGCACTGAAAGATGAACCTACATAAAAGAGAGTATCCCAATGGGGTGTGAAACATGATCCACCTGACCACCCCCATGCTAGGAGTTGCTAAGGAAGGGTTCCCGACCAAGACCAACAAGGCAAAGACTCACAACCAACTAAATGAAAACACACAACACATAAAAACACTCAAATTCAATCAACAACAAAATCATCGATACAAGGCAAGTGACCAATTCCAGAGGATTTCCAAAAGACAACACAAATATGAATGTTAGAGGGAAGTGTCATCGCATGGCTTAACATGGACGCTCTAGGCTACCTATTGCAAGATACCACCTCCATCTACTAACGGATTATCCAGGCAACCAAGCACTAGGAACCGCCTCCATCTATGGTTATCCAGGCTACCTATCTCAAGGAACCGCCCCATAGGGTTGCTCATGCGGAACCGTTACCTTTCGTGGAGGCAAGGCAACGATCATGCCAACCATAGCCTTCTCAATCCCCTTTAGTCTGTGGTAGCACTAAAAGGCGAATGAGGCAACAATTATCTTTTTAGTGTGTTACTACCCACCCTTAGTTAATTGTTTTAAATTATCACTTATTAAAATCACTCTAACGAGGGCTATCCTGGCGCCCCTTTGTGCGCCGACCACCCACTTAGAGCCACTCCCTCTAAACACTCAACTACAAAACAATAACATCAAGAATAGTACCACATAAAGAACCAATTCAAATAATAATCAATGTGAGGCATGACCATCTCACCAACCACAAGGAAACTCATTCATAGATTGGTATAATCCAAATGTATAACCGATCCAATAGCATCACAAAATCAAATTAAAATGAAACAAGAGAGCCACATTATCCCACCTCTGGAATCACTCAGGTACCTAACAAGAATGTTAAACTTCTAGGTTTCCCCAACAAGAGAAATTTCCCATCATTCATGAAATGATATAACTCAAAGAATCATTAACAATAATACAAAGAAACACGTCTTATAACATAGAATAATTCACATCAAAATGTAATTCATTACTCAAAATTTCCATTTAATTAAAAAACATCTAATTTAACGCTATGTTTCACCGTTACACTTATCTTCTTAAAAAAAAACCATATTCAACGAATAAGAAAAATATTTGTAGACTAACTTCTTAACATATTATCAAATTAAATCTAACCCGCAACAACAATTACAATTCACATATATAAATCTACCCATCTAGATATATATATATATATTATTAACATTAATATTAATATGAAAATTAAAATTAATCCCAATGCCTTTATATATATCTATATAGATAAATTTATAAATAATGGTATACTAGATCTAATACCTATCGAACCTATAATGAACAAATCCCATAAAATAAAAATGTAGATAAATCAAAAAGTTGTACGCACAATAGACATTGTACACCCTGCAAATTAAACCCGATAAGTAGTTATAAGTCCAAAATACTATAAATAAAATATTTGCATATACATAAACTCGCCTATTACTAAACACTAAATTCATCAAGCATCACGCATTACCCAAGATTCATTACTGTGCAAGGACATGTACAACGCAGGTACATCGCATCGTCCTTGGCGCCAGGGTAATGTGGACGTTACCAACCCCATCCCTCTCGTACACATAGAAATAGAAAAATTTAATGACAACACAGAGGCAAAAAGGGTGCGAAGCGAATGCCCACCCACGGATCCGAAAGACTATTGCGAATTTCATTAAATACATATAGATTTGAAATATCCGCACAATGAATATATTTATACCTCGAAATTTGGCATTCAAAAATTTAAGAAACTAATACATATTTTTATTGAATACAAATTTACCTAATCTAGTTAATATACATTTCGAAACCGAATAAGCAAATATAAATGACAGTGAGAAAATGGGGCGCGGACAAAAGAAACAAATCACTTCCAGCGAATATCGAACACACACATAGTGTCAAGAATATAATGCAAGTAAAAGAATTACCAGAAGAATGCATTATGCAGCGATCTCCCTGAAGTGAAAGGACGGAGAACAAGGAAAACGTACACCTGACGGAGAAGACGAAAGGGCTACACGACAGCCTAGAGGAGGAAAGTTAATACTCAATAGTACCCAGGGAAAACTTCCGCCTGATACAAAGCACAGAAAATTGAATATCCTCCCTTCAAATACCCATACAACCAGACTGGCAGCCAAATAAAATTTCAATCAACTTTCCCCCACACTGTATACAGACGCCCGAATTAAAACAAATCTTATTATAAACACAAGTAGAAATGATCGGTTCAACAACTGTTCCAATGAAATTCGCACCAGTACCCTGAATAAAATAAATATATGTGTATTAATAATTAGAAACATAATACCTAAATACAACTTTATTGGGTATCGTTTTAGTCCTATTTCCAATACAAATGTAAGTCTACTAATTTTATTTTGAACCCGGGGTTTGGCATATTTAAACAGAAGATTTTCCATTAACTCACATTAAGATATGATGCAAACTCATCCACAATAAACAAATTTCAATTCAGGGAAAAACTTTCACACACATGAATTTAATTCAATTTCCACAATTTTCACACAGAGATTTTAAAACCCCTTTTAAAACAAATAAAACAACCATATACACAGATTGCATTTCTTTAATCAGAACATACAGGAATATCTTATTTTATCTGAAATTTAAATAACCAGAAAAAAATAAATGATTAAGAGAGGAACCTGGCGTCCTATGACTGTGGAAGAAATCCAACACAAAAGCTTCCTCCTCCCTTCAACGCTAAACTTTTCCTACAGCTTCTCTTTCTGAAACCAATCCTCCGACCTTCTTTCCAAAAGAAAAATTTCCTTCCTTAAAAGAATACCCCCAAATCCCCTTTTCAACTACCCCTCACTCTTCCTCTTCCGTTCCCATGAGAAGATTTCGAAATAACTAATTTTATTCTCTAGCTTTAATTAATCATTATTTATGTATTTAGTTATTTATTTATTTAATTTCAAACAATAATTTCTTTTGTTTTAAATTACTTCCACTTAACTCTAAATTTTAATTAAAACAAACTTTTATAAGCAAATAATTTTTTATTTTTTATTTTTTAAATATAATTAAACCTTAATACTTACTCACTCATAATTAAATAAAGATAACTTAATTTAATCTTTTAATTCTCAAATAATTAAATTAACTATCACCAACACAATTAAACTAAATAACTCATTAAACTAAAAAACAATCAAAATATCAAGACAAAATCAAATCAACATATGACCCAACAACCTCATATGAAATGACGGACTTGGGTCGGGAATTCTTCCTTAACAACTCCTTTAACATCATACCCGTTGGGTATATTTTGTGCTCGCCCTGTCCTGCCGAAGCAGGTGGAATCGAGACTTTTAATCCTGCAATTCCTGCAAACAGATAAACATCAAGTAACATATAATCTCTACTAAAAACACATGGTGAAAGGAAATAGCGGGGTAATAGGGCACTCGCAAGTGAGTGGTACTACTCCATCCTTCCACCATAAAATACTGAACATGTCATCGTAAACATAATATCATGAAATTACATTATCACATATAAATTTAAAGGACACCATTGCATAACAAATCAAATCACCAATGAATAATGTATCATCAACTATCACACAAAATGTAAAGAGCAGTAAGCAAATAACTAAGAACCACACATGATCAGATATAAAACCACCACATAGAGTATCACGGAGTGTCCACAATATCAAAAGTACCAAAAGTCTCTAATGTATCAGCAAACATGGGGGTATTACATCTCACCAGTGGACATCCATGAGCTCCATCACCTCGAAGTGAGTATATTTTTTTTGAAAAAATAGCCTAGATCCGATCCACATCATGTTGGAAAAATGGTCGAAGCTTGATCTGATTCTTTCTTTTCCTATTTTTTTTCTCTTTTTAATCTTCAACATGGTATGTTTGGCCTTATCATTGTTCTTTGTATCATTTTCATGTGTCTTCTTTTTTGCTTATGTTTGGTTTGTCATGGGATCCTAATCTTGGGGGCTTGATCACCCCTCTTGATTTTTTCCATCCCATCTTGCTAGCCTTAGTTCATTGGAACCCCTCTTGATGAGTGTTGGTATACTTTAGTACGATTTTGAAGTAGGTTCATCCTCTCACTAAAGTGGGGGCTAAATGTGGATAATGAAAAATTCACCCTTCTACTTTTTCTATCTCGTTTGGGCCCTTCTTGTGATTTTGGCTTAATTTTTCCTTGATTTAATATTTTAATGTGGATAACACATTCACATTAGGTCTTGGTCCCTTGTGAACTAAAAGGATTCAAGTGGTATCTTACCTAAGTGTTGTAAAGTTTTGTAACATACTTTCACACTTTTCTAGGGTCTTGTTAATCAAATAACCTATTTTCATCATTACCAAGCCTTGTTTCAAAGTGTTGTAACATACTTTCACATTTTTCTAGGCTTGTCATTAATAATTGGGATTTCTTATGCTTTAATTGGCCCCATTTTTCATCCACAGGCCTTATTTATGTGTATTTTTGAGAATAACTCTGACAAATATCATTTAAAGCACTAAAATCCTAAAAACCACCTTAAATGCCTAAGGTGGGACTCATTTTCCATTTTGGGTGAATGAGTCCCCTTAGGTGGGACCCATTCGCCTAGGGTGGAGAATGAGTTTTCTTTAACTCAAAATTCAAATATAATTTTTTGTCAGGTTTTTATTCTCCAAGATCTAAGGTCAACCTATGATGTTGTAATTTTGGGAATTATTGCATAATTGAGTATAAATACAAGGTTCTTTCTCCCATTTCATCCTAACTAAGAATTCAAGTATTCATGCATATATTTTACAAGAGTATTTGAGCATTCACAAAAGCATTCAAGGAATTTCAAGAGTAGTTTATCAAGCATTCAAGAGCACTCTCAAGTGTCTTCCATCATGTCAAAGGCTGTTTGCATCATGTTTTTTTAGAGCTAACAATTATGGCGTAGGATTTTTAAGAATTACATTCAAGATCCATCAATATCAAGCTAGAGTCCAAGTCCACATCAGGTGATCCCACAATACTAGTTTACACTTTCTCAGAGATCCTGATTTTTGTTGAAATCACATATTTTTAAAAAATATAATGATTTAAGCCTTGAAAAGTTCTATTTAAAGGATTCCAATTGAAGAGGGTTTTATCAAACCACCTTAGATGAAACCCTCTTTGATAGAACCCCGCTAGTTTTAAACCATACCTATAACGAAGTCTCATTTACACCATCAAAATGTTGATAAAAAACAACTTTTGATTTATCTTTTTGGGGATAAAATGAATTCATTTAATTTTTTTATTTTTTTGAGTATGTAGTCCTTATTATAAGCTTCCCAAAGAGTATAAATTTAAATAAATTTAATTTGATTATTATATTTATTTTTTTATTTCTTATGAATGTAGGTTTTTCACTCAAAAATGAAGCTCTTTGTTCTGTACATGTGGAAAAATATCATATTATCAAAAACTAAAATTGAAAAATATCAATGCACTAGATATTTAAGTCCTTGATCCAACAAAAAAAAAGAGGAATTTTGATACATACACAAAAAGTTATGTTGTATACGGTCCACCTATGTTTGAATTGTAATTGGTTTGGCTTCAAAACTTGATTAAAGAAAAAATATTGAATTAAACACTATGAAACCAAATAAAAGTGCTAGATATTGTAGTTACAAATCTAAATTCGAAAAAATTAGAATTTATCCTTCATTGAAAAAAAATTATGTTGTATACGTTGAGCATCACTCCTTAAAAATGGTGTTTACTGAATAAAACTAGTTTGTAGGAGATGGAAAAAGAAGTGGAATTTGATTCCAAATTTTTTGAAGAAAATGTATCTATAATCCACAAAAAAAATGTCACAAATCACTAGTTTGCATCATCTTCAAATTCCTCATGGTTTAATCGCTATAGGTGTCCGAAAGTGAAGATTTAGTTAGCAAAAATCTGTTCAATGTCTAGTTTGGCCAAAAATTGTAAACCGGTATTGTGGGATCACCCTATCCATTACAACCATTATTACTTGTTTCCAACATCTTATTTCAAGGTTTTGGTGAGTTTTAACATTGTATTTTTTTCATTCATCATTCTCTACTATATTTCATTTCAAGGGTCTAATTACCAACAAGGGTTTTGACCAAGGCAAACCCCTATTTAGTAACCCCACAACATTTTTCCCTCTTCTTGTGTGTGATTTGTAGGGATAGGTTATATAATTACCAATAATTTAAGATTGGAAAAGTGATCAAAGCAATCCAAATTTGTCAAGGTCCTAAGAGAAGCTTGGAGAAGGACTATAGATTGAATTATGTAGTTTCAGACCCCAATCTGAATCAAGAACAGTAGAGTAGACTGAGGGCTACAGTTTCCTATTTTGAATTTCTAGAAATCTAGAGGTGGATTGATTCACCACTATTGGAAAATGAGTCCCACTACCCAAGCCTAAATGGGAATTTTGTAGATCTGAGTACCCATTTGTCTAAAACTTGTTCCAACACATTTTTTCTCGAAATTAGACTGTCGCCCAACTTGGCGTGTGAGTCCCAGTCAACATCAACATCAGAATTTTTAGGATTCCAAAGCTCCATTCCATCTCTAGCAAGTTTTTGGGTGTACATTTCTAGTTTCATAGCTTTCTTTTACATTTTACTTGCATTTCTATGTCTTTTTGTATAGCACACTGTGTTTTCAAACATTTTGTATTTTCCAAGTTTACACATGGTGGTGAACCCATTTCTTGTCCCATTCATCCCCAAGGGTATCTTACAATCATATCTCTCATATCATTCATTGGATTGAGATCTCTAAGTTATTCTTGAATGTGAATATCGTGAAATCAGATCCCTTTCCTTGTATCCCCATTTCATGTGGACAAGGAAGTGAAGCATCCATTTTTGGTGTCCACAGTGTGAGAATGAGGTAAATTTCATACTCTCACTAAATTAGGGGATAAATTTAGTATTATAAAATTTCAACCTTGATAATTTCAGTCTATGTTTGGCTCTTGCTTAGGTGCTTAAACCTAATTTTTCTAATTATTTTCTTGTTTTATTAATGTTTTAGAAAATCAAAATATAATTAGGAATTAAAATAACTTATTTATTGAACAAATCAACTTTAAAATATGTCTAGTCTAGGGTGAATCCACCCTTCACCAACCTATCTTGGCCAAATTTTTAATATTTTATTGTCTAGATTTTTATGTTTGCAAATTTAAATTTGTTTGTTAGCCTTTCATGATTAATTTTCCAGGAAATAAATAAATGCATATAAATTTCTAAGTAATTTTCACCATTTGAACATGCAATAAAATTTTATTCAATTGAGCATCCTAAAAGGAAATCAAGAGTAGTCAAGAGAAAAATTAGTAGTGTTTTCATTAGTCATTAGTTTCAATAGCAATACATCATCAAGTTCATGTGTAGGATTTTTTATGTTTGATGTTCACTATTTTATGATGAATAATGCTTGTAGTCCACCTTCAATAAGGTATCAATTTATCCTTGCATGAGATGAGTACCATGAATTTAGTCCATCAAGTAAATAAGATCTATGTGGTAAGTTGTAGTCCATTTTCCTTTGCTTGTTTGAAAGTACGAACTATTTTTCCAATTTCATCAATCATTGTGGAGGTGGGAAAACCAAAATTGGGTGTAACTCAAGAAAGCATATTTATGACATAACCATTTATCTCCTTTCTTCTTTGCAAGTGGTAAATTTTAAGTGGACATGGAGTAGATTGAAGACTAAACATCAAGATCAAGCATTTAAGTATGGTAAGGAAACAATATGGAAATAATTGAGTGCATAAGTTTCATTGAAGGCCCATCTTTATTGCTCGTTATAGTAATTTAGTTCCTCTCTTTGTGTTTGAGTGTAGATTGGTGGATGAGCCTACTAATCTATTCACCCAAAGATATGTAGTTAATTCTTGAATTTTACTTCAAAAATATTTCTTATTTAATCACCATCATTTTCTCCTCCTTTCTTCTTTGTGAAGGTTTACATATTTTTTGTCCCTTTTCAATTCTATCTTGTAATTTTTTTAATTTTTAATTTAGACTATCTTTTAGTTCAAAGATATTTCTAAAGAAATTTTTGTTCAAATTTCTATTTTTTTCCTTTATTAATTTTAGTTTGGAGGCTAGTTTGGATATGGTCATCCTAGAAAAAGGTTTTCCTACAAAATGGTATCCTCTATCAAAGGAAATATAATAACCAACTTCAACATACAATATCTAGTGAAATCAACAAATTAATTTATCAAAAAACCATGGCTATTATGTATACCTCACAAAATTTCCATTCACTATTCATTTGTAAATATCTAATTCCCTAGGTAAGAGACATATAAAAGGGAATAAAAGGTCCTATTTTTTATAAATTTTTGGCCCTAGTGACCATCTTAGAGTAATCATGAAGTAGCTAATAATTAATTAATTATTAAGATAATTATACTTCATATGCCTAAGGTAAACTTAGGAGTTCTTTTTTTGTTAATCAGAGTGAGCTATTATTAGATTAATATGTCTCATCGCATAGGATGATGACACTTGTCATGATCAAATACCTTTATCAAATTTAGTATAACGCCCCTCCAAGGAACCCCAGAGGACAACACTATGTCACAATAATGGAACAGTTTTTAGTTTTTTAAATGAATTAACAATATATTGCATCATATAATAATAAAAATCTAGGTACTCTAAGGTTCCTCAATTGCGCTACTTACAAATATAATAATCAAGATAACTAGAATCATTTCACTAACTTGTCAGATGACATGAGTTATCTAACATGAAAGGTTCATTTAAAAACACCACATTAAATGTTAATTATCTACTTCCATAACATGTCAACTGATAATCATCATTAAATAAAAAAAAACCTAGCCAACTAACATATGCAAGATACATCACTTAACAATATTCATTACAAGAAAGTGAATCAATATCTGTTACATCATCACAATATTTGCAAAAATGCTTCCCTGAGTACATGTGGGAAGAATTACATTAGATCACAATAAGAAATACAACTAATATATAATCCAATGCATATACATAGAAGGGTTGACTTCTCAAACTGGAATAGCAACTAGAGTCAAAAACACCAAGAAAAAATCTCCATGCACATGCACATGCAACAAGAATATCTAATGGAGGAAAAAACACCAACCTCCCAACCATGTGGAACCCTAAGATCCACTCCCCTATGCTAGGAGATAACACAAGGTCCCACATCATATAGAAAATCAAGAAGATAATAGGCTAACATAAACAAGGGCTATACATGACTACAATACAATATGATTAACAATACCAACATCACATACAACACTTACAACACTTCACTTCCAGAGGCACTCACACAACAAAAGGAGAAAATATAACTATGGAATGCTAGACTTTAATAGGGAGGAGTTTCATCACATAACTTGATATGGGTTATCCTGGCAGCCTCTATCGATCCCTGGACCACATACAAACTCATGTAGAATCAATGTACCCTTCATGAGGACAAGACAGTTGATCTTGCTATTCTAGTCCTTCCCATCTCATCTCAAGCCTAAATGATCACTTGAGCCATGAGTGAGGCATATCATTATCTTGATTAATATGAAATCTACCCATCCCCCTAATTCATTAATAAGGTTATCACTGGATTAAGAAACTCTCCTATGGGTTATCTTGGACACCACTTTGGGTTCTAGCCCCCATTGAGAGCCACTCCCCCTAATTGCACTAGTAAACTCTACACATCAAGCAAGGAATTTACCATCTTGCATACTCATCATAATCACATGAATCCATAAAAAGTGCAAGGCATTGACCATCTTCAACACTTATCACAATTACAAGAATCTATACACATTGCAAGGCATTGACCATCTTGCACACAACACAAAACATTGCCAAACCACTTCCTAAAGTGAAACCAACATAAGAACCATACATTAAAAAAAAATCCCTCCTAGGCCTCTAGAACCAACATATTAAACACACTTCCCGATGGCACAAAAATTGAACATATGTTACACAAATGGAAACAATTACATAACCACTTAATCCAATAATCAAGACACAATCAATCAATCAATCATGGCCATGAATACATTCACACACATGCCATGAAACATAATAGTTTAACAATTTAAAATCTAAATTACACAAATATTTATATTATCACTAGTTAATCCACAAATCTCTCAATCCATTAATCCATACCATAGTAATGTTCACATCACAAGAGAGATATAAATCTAGTCAATTTTCCCATCATAAAGATATAATAATTAATTGAGACATCATTTCCTTATTCCCAACACAACTTAACCTAATTAACTTAATCATTTAGCTTTTAAGCATCAAAAATGCATAAATGCAGATTTGTTTATCTCCCTTAATGAACCCTAATTTTTCAACTATCTAAAAAGAAGTAAATCAATTAACTCTAACTAATTACCCAGTTCATCTATCTATAACCAATTAGCTACTCGATTTAACAATAATTATCTAGATGAGAATCTCAACTAAATAACATTTTTATTCCTACTTTCTTCAAATTAAATAACTCGAATTAAACAAATTAAAGATTAAATATTGATTCGAAAGTAATAGAAAATTATTTTAAGATTTAGATATTCCCTATAAGAAACTTATAATTTAAACTTCAATAAGGAAATAAAAAAACATTAGCATAAATGGAAATTCAAAAGTCTTTATGAGACATCGCATGACTTAGTTACATTTTATTAATTATTTCCTAGATAAGATATTGCTTTTTGATACTAGCATCTGCAAGTAAAATTCTCTTATTTAATTATCTAATAAATACTTCGATTTACATAATACTAAATCATTAATGATTTTCATTTCTCACAATTTAATTGCTAAACTATCAAATTACCTATTTATAATTTTCATCCTCATTTAAATATAGTTCTATAAGAGTGAAAAATATTTTCCCTAAATTCTAAATATAACTAAGTTTCCTTAAAGTTTGAGATTGAGTAAAAATAAAAGTTACTAGATTTATTAACTATACAAAGTAAAATTTATTATTTATCATGAATGAAACTAACTAGTAACTACCCAACTTCTTTAAATTATGATCATTTTAATTTTTATACTTTACTTTGACATTTAATGAAAGTTAATGATTTAATCCCTCACTGTCTTTCTTGAATATGAATTTTATTGTGTTTTTATTTACTTCTTTATAACAAGAATACTAATCTTATTTTGAGTTTCCATTAACCTTAAAAGTTTAGCTGTAGAACCACCACAATGATAAAATCAAAACAAAGTTAATAATTGGAACCTTGGCAATATGATAAACATATGCAAATATGAGCAAGTAAAGCCACATACGAATTTTATAAGACTCAGAAATCTTCAAAATTACAAATTATTGTGCTCACAACTTAATTGTAGCCCTTAAAAGTTTAGAGAATATTTAAACTACATCCTTGAGTATTCTAAATGTATAGGAGAAAAGATCACAGGCTAATATTGTTCAAGTTTCCTGATTATTATTTTTGAATCTAAGTTAAACCTAAAGTTTCACTATATCAAAACTAAGCAATTACTAGAAGTAGGACTATTCCCATCTTCTTCAAATGGGTATGTGTAGGATCATGATGGGCCAAAAAATGGCAATATGATGTGTATGTGGCTGATGACTATTTTTTTACCCAAAATTGATGAAATGAAAAGGGTTTTTAAAGGAGATTCTCAGCTTTCCACCAATATTAATTATGCTTTACTTTAAATTTAATAAGTAATTATTATTCATTTTCTATTCAAATTACGACTAAAGTCCTGATCGATAAGCTGAATGGAAAACATTTATAGATTTCAAACGGTATCACATTTTTTGAATCCAAAACATGTGTCACATTCTATGCTTCACATAATATAGGATTAAAAAAAAAAAATGAATTTCATGAAGTTTTGACCAAGTTAAGGTGGTCGACATACGATTTTTATATTTTTAAAAGATGTAAGAAAAATCATAATTAATTATTTACATGGAAAAAATTACAAAAATATTCAACACATCGAGGCATGAGTCCTCTACTTATATCTAAAATATTATAAAAAATATTATCATTTTATTGTGGTTAGGGTGGTCAGACAGACACCTACTTATTTTTCCCTGAAATTTAAGTACCACTGCATTGAAATTTCAAATTTTCACCAAATAGATTTTTTTTTTTTGAAACAAACCTAGTAGTTTAGAAACTACATTCAATTTTCTACAAATTCTATTCTTACATATTTTTGAAATAATATAGATAACTTATTCAAATTTTTACGTCAAGTTTCCTAACTCTGATTTTTCTGAATTTTTTGCCACTTAAGAGTTTGTTTTTTCCATGATGATCCTGCACATACCCAAATAGAATATCTATAGTAGAGAAAATTTATTAAGGATGGATGCTTAAGGAGACATTCAAATTTTTAGTTAAATTTCATCTTTTCTAACTTTCAATTATTTTGACTCCACAACTTTCTTTTAATAGATCTTGATTTTCTATTTCATTAAAAATGTATATAATTCTATGTTGTGTTCTTGAAATCGATGCAAATTTTTATTTTTAATGGTATATAGTCTAGAGGGGAGAATTTTTTAAGAAAATATTATGATGGAAAAACAAGGAGCGACATAATTCTAATACTCATTTGGCCACAACAAATGATCATCAAACAGTTGGGCATAAAGGTAGTTGTTACAATTATAAGCATTTAATATCTTTAATGTGACAAACCTTTCCTCCTTTGAGTGTCATATTGCATTTGGTATTCAAAATGGATTTTGCATATAGGAGACCTAACAACATAATGATATTGGCCAATATCATGCCATGATTCACTATGAGAAGTTTAAGGATTGTTGACTCTACAGTAGGAAGATTTAACTACAAAAAAGTATTTCTATCATTGCAGTCCTTGCATGAAGAAAAAAAATGACTAATTCATTGAGTACAAAAATGCAAGGAAACTAATAAATAATTCTAAGAAGATCCAATTAGACCTCCAATTGCTACCTTTAATTGACTATATGTGACACTGTGAGAGTCGAAGTAATATAAAATATAAGGTAAGATATAACTTATGTGGATCATGGTTCAAGTTGTTGGAAAATTTATTGTTCCCGAGCCTCCTGCTCTCACGGCAGCCCCTTTTTTCACCTACCCATCAAGAGCCGCCAATTTCAATGACAGTTTTTGGGGTCTTCATCACTGCAGCTCTTGACAGCCCCAAAAATAAATATGGTAGGAATTTTTGAGTTCCAAATTAATGTTGGTAGGTAATTTAAAATTTGAGAGGGAATTTTATTTGAAGACAAAAAAAAATTGAACGCAGTTAGTTCTTTCAGTGGTTGAAGAAGATTTCCTAAGCAGCAACAGTCTAAAGGGAATGTTTTTATTTTTGTTCTCTGTGTGATTCAAAGAAGTCTGTGTGAGCTCCTAGAAGCTCCTGAAGAGAAACAACTATTTTTTTTGTGAGTGAGCAGTGATTTCTGCTGAAGAGCTCTACGTAGCTTTTGCCAGTGAGCTCCTAACAGCTCCTGAAGTTTGTCTATCTGGTTGAGTAGCTCATCAAAGCTCCCAACATTTTGTAATTCATAGATTAGAGTTTATTTTATGAGTTTTATGTTCACTCTTTAATGTATTTCCATTTCCATCTTAGTTAATACAAAAAAAGGGAAAATATTGCATGCCCAGATTTTTGTCTCTTATTCTTTTGTTTATTTCGCATTTGTATTCCCCTGTTGTTTTGGGGAAACATAGTAGCAGCTTTGTGTTGTTTTTATGTGCATTCAAAAGTTTTTGACATGGTATGAGAGCCATAGGCCCCATTTCCTCATGAGTTAGGGCATTTTATTTTTTGGGTATTAAGTTTCTTATGCAGGAGACATGGGTGGAGATGAAGCAAAGAGTTGGAAGCAACCACCATCCTTTAATGGAAAAATCTATGATGTTTGGGTAAAGAAGATGAAGACCATAATGGTTGCCAATGATTTGTGGGAGTTCGTGATACGTGGTTTCAATGATGTGACTAACCCAACAACATATGTTGTGCTCACAAACAACCAGAAGACCTAGTTGAAGGAGTTGAGGAGGAAAGATGCTAAGGCATTGAGTTTGATAGAAGCAGCCTTGATAGAGGCCATTTTTCCTAGAATAGCAGTAGCTAACTATGCAAAGAAAGCTTGGGAAATCCTCTAGACAAACTACAAAGAGACTGACAAGGTCATATTGGTGAAGCTCCAAATGCTTCAAAGAGAGTTTGAGACTCTTGAAATGAAGGACAATGAGTCCATCACAGTTTTCCACACAAGACTCTCAGGTTTAATAAACTAGTTGAGAGTGAATGTTGAGGTCATAGATGATCAAAGGATTGTCGAGAAAATCCTCAGGGGCTTACCCATGAATTTTTATGTAGTGGTGATTTCCATTGAAGAGGAAAAGGATCTCACAACGTTGTCCATTGATGAGTTGATGGGTTCTCTGCAAGCCCATGAGCAGTGCCTAAATAGGTCTACTACTTCTTCCCAAGAGAAATATTTTAAAGCTCAGTCAAATGCAAGAGGAAGGGGGAGAATAAACAATGGTGGAAGGAGTTCAAGAGGTAGAGGTTGTGGCAACTCCGAACAAGGAAATGTTGGAGGAGATAGCTTAGCATGAGCAAACAGCCAAGAGGGAGTGAGCAACTCTCAAACCAGCTCCCAAATATGCAAGAAGAACAATAGTTCATATAAGAAGAATGACAAGAGCAATGTTGAATGCTACTACTATCATAAATTTGACCATTATGCAAGTGAATGCTAGACAAAGCAGCGTGATCAGTCAAAACAAAATGCAAATGTGGCTGAAGGAAATTAGTCCACAACCTTCATCATGTGCAACATTGGTGAAGAAGGAAGCCTCAAAGTTTGGTATTTGGATAGTGGTTGCAACAACCACATGACTGGTAATAAAAGTTTGTTTTCTTTCATTAATAAAAATGTAAAGTCTGAAATAGGAATGGGGAACAATGGAGTAGTTCTAGTTGTAGGAAGAGGATCTATTATGATCCACACCAAGCAAGGTGAGAAGGAGATACAAAATGTATTTCGTGCTCCTGGGTTAAAGCATAACCTCATGAGTGTTGGATAGCTAATCCAAAATGGATATAAAGTGCTAATGGGGAAGGTTCAATGCATTATTTATGACAAGAATGAGAGGACGAAGGTTTTTGTAGCAATTCAAATGAAAAAGAACTGGATTTTTCCTTTGAATATTGAGACATGTTTCTCATATCAGTTTGTTGCTATACCTCTCATGAATGGAAAATGTACAGCAGAACATCATGTAGCCCTCAAGAGCACCATTCAAGACCCCTCCAAGCTATGGCATCTCAAGTATGGACATTTAGGCTATGCTAGTTTAAGCTTTTTGGCCAAGAACAAAATGACTGATGGTTTGCCAAGAATAGTAGAGCCTAATGTTAATTGTGAGGCTTGTATTTTGGGCAAGCAACATAGGCAGCCCTTTCAATTGGGCAACTCTATAAGGGAAAGAGCACTATTGAAGTTGGTGCATACAGATTTGGTAGGCCCTATACAATTCATTTCTATTGGTAAAAGTAGATTTTTTATGACCTTCATTGATGATTACAGCCATAAGACATTTGTGTATTTTTTGCAACATAAATCTAAAGCTTTTGATAAGTTTTTGTTGTTTAAGGCCTATCCTAAAAAGGAGAGTGGACATTTCATCAAGTTCCTCAGGTCAAATATAAGAGGAGAGTATACCTCTAATCAATTTGTAAATTTTTGCAATAAAAATGGCATCAAGAAGGAGCTAACAACCAGTTATACTCCGCAGCAAAATGGAGTGGCTGAGAGAAAGAATAGGACCATCATGGAGATGGAAGGAGCATGATGAATGCAAAGGTACTCCCTATTGAATATTGGGGAGATGTTGTAGTAGTTGTTGTTTATCTGATTAATAGAATTCCAACAAAGGTAGTCTGTGACAAAATGCAAGTGGATAGGGGTGCTGTCATAATAGTGGTTTACAATTCCTGAGAGGAACGAATTTTAGCTGAAATCACATATTTTTAGAAAATATAATGATTTAAGCCTTGAAAATTTCCATTTTAAGGATTCCAATTGAAGAGGGTTTGATCAAATCACCTTAGATCAAAACCCCTTGGATAGAACCTCGCTAGTTTTAAACCATACCTATAAATACGTCTCCTTTACACCTATCAAATTGCTGATAAAAAATTACTTTTGATTTAGCTTTTGAGGAATCAAATGAATTCATTTAAAATTTATTTCAAATGATTATGGTATTCCTCAGAACAAGCTATCCAATGAATATAATTTTAATATGTTTTGGTTTTGTTATGTATTTGCATTTTAAGTTTTATTAAACATAGGTTTTCATCGAAAATGAATTTCTTTGTTCTTCACATGTGGAAAAATAGAAGATTATCAAAAAATTTGAAAAATAGTGCACTATTGAAGTCCTTGATCCAACAAAAAAATAAAACTAAATTTTGACATATACAAAAAGTTACGATTATATTGTTGGAATTGTAATTCATTTGAATTTGAAACTTGATTAAGGAAAAATATTCAAGAAAAACTATCTAACCAAGTGGAAGCACTAGATATCAGAGTTACAAATCTAAATTTGAAAGAATTAGAATTTTATCCTTCATGGAAAAAAAATTATGCGTTATACAGTGTGCGTCACTTTTTAAAAATGTTGTTTTCTGAAAAAAATCAATTTTCATGGGAGATGGAAAAAGAAGTGAAATTTGACTCCAAAAATTTTGAAAAAAATATTTTTAGAATCTACAGACAAAATTTGATGAGACTCTAGTTTGCACCATCTTCAAATTCCTCATAGTTTAGCTGGTATAGGTGCCCGAATGTGAAGATTTAGTTAAAAATAATAATTTCAGTGTCCAGTTTGGCCAAAAATTGTAAACCACTATTATGGGATCACCCATAGTTGATCACTTGAGAGTGTTTGGTTGTGTGGCATATGCACACGTGCCTCAAGAAAAGAGGCAAAAATTGGATGACAAGGGTGAGAAGTGTATTTTCATGGGATATAATGAAGAGTCAAAAGCCTACAGGCTGTACAACCTAATCACCAAGAAAATCATAATAAGTAGGGATGTGGATTTCCTTGAAGATGAGTCATGGGATGGAGTGATAGATTCTAACAGCTCAAAACTGCTCCTAATAGCTTCTGAAGAAGCAGAAACAAAACATGAAGTTCAACAAGAAGAGTTTGCAGCTGCTCTTGAAAGCATCGGATGAGCTCCTGAAAGCTCCCGGTGGGTCCTAATGGCTCCTGAAGTAGGAAGACAATTAGCAAGATAGTTAGGCAGATAGTCATAGACAGCTAGAGGGTTGGCTCTTGAAGGCACTAGTTGAACTCCTGAAAGCTCCTAAAGTGAGCAAACAAAAAGACACGTAGCTAGAGACAACCAGCAGATTGGCTCTTGAAAGCTCCAAAAGAGCTCTTGAAAGCTCTGAAAGAGCTCCTGAGAGCTCCTGACATCTCTTGAACCTACCTGTTTAGAAAAGCAGTGGCAGTAGCAAAAGTTTAGACCCCACTCTCGCCTCACTAATGCTAAAGAATACCAAGAGTTTAAGGGAGATCTACTAGAATGATAGGTATGATGAAGAATTTGATGAGAGTGTGAATTTTGCATTGTTTTCTCAGAGTGATCTAATTTATTTTGAGGATGTTGTGAAAGAGGAGAAATGGTGTGAGGCCATGGATGAGTGGATTGATGTAATAGAGAGGAACAACACATGGGAGTTAACTGATTTTCCTTCCAACAAGTAAGTTATTAGGGTGAAATTAGTCTACAAGACCAAATGTAATTTTGAAGGAAGGATAGAGTGGAACAAGGGAAGATTAGTTGTCAAGGTGTAAAAATAGTATTTTGGGAGAGATTATATTGAGACATTTTCCCCCATTGCAAGAATGGAGACCATGCAGGTATTCATAACAATCGCAACCCAACACAAGTGGAAGGTGTTTAAAATGGATGTGAAGTCCACCTTCCTAAATGGAGTGTTGAAAGAGGAACTTTATGTGGAGCATCCATTCAAATATGAAGTTTCGGTTCAAGAACACAAGGTGTATAGGCTAAAGAAAGCTCTTTATGGGATGAAGCAAGCTCCATGGGCATGGTACAACAGGATTGACTCATATTTGATGAGAAATGGCTTTAACAAAAGTGATGGTGAGCCCACTCTTTACATCAATGAAGTTAATGGTAAGTTTTAATTGTTGTCTATATGTTGATGATTTCTTCATTGCTTATTTTAAAGAGGCCATGAAAAGAGAGCTTGAAATGATAGATTTAGGTCTCTTGAGATATTTTCTAGGCATAGAAGTAAAAAAAATGCATGATGGTATATTTATTTCTCAAGAAAAATATGCAAATGAGATCTTGAAGAGATTTAGAATGCTTGGAAGAAAGCCTACCCCAACAACAATAGCCATAGGTCTAAAATTGAGCAAGGAAGATTGCAACAACAATGCGGATTTGACCTTGTTTAAAAGTTTGGTTGGAAGTTTAATGTATTTAACTGCAACTAGGTCTGATATAATGAACAGTGTCAGTCTTATTTCTAGGTTTATGAAGAGTCCAAGGGACACCCATTGGCAAGTGGGTAAAAGAATCTTGACGCATGTGAATGGCACCAAAGGATATGGTATTTTTTACACCACGACAAATGAGTTTGGCCTGGTTGGATACACTGACAGTGACTGGGATGGAAGTTTGGATGATAGGAAGAGCACATCAAGCTATGTGTTTCATTTGGGTTTGGGAGTTATCTCGTGGGCTCCCAAGAAATAGCCCATAGTTTCCCTATCTACAACAAAGGCTAAGTATATAGCAACAAATGCAGCAACATGTCAGCTATTTGGATGAGACGAATCTTGGCAGATTTGGGAGAAGAATAAGAGGATGGAACAATAATCTTTTGTGACAATGTTTCATCAATAGCTTTGACAAAAAACCTTGTGTTTCATGGAAGAAACAAGCACATTGAAATCAGTTATCATTTTATTAGAGAATTGGTTGATAATGGTGAAATTAAAATGGCATTTTGTAGGTCTGAGCAGCAACTAGCAAACATATTCACCAAGCATTTGAGCAAGGACAGTTTCGAGCACCTAAGGAGTAGATTGGGCATTGTTGATTTGGATTATGATTGATCATGTTTCATCAGCTCAGGAAAAAGGGGGAGTGTTGGAAGATTTATTGTTCCTGAGCCTCCTACTCTCACGTCAACCCCCTATTTCACCTACCCGTCAGGAGCACCTAATTTCAATGGCAGTTTTTGGGATTTTCATCCCTATAGCTCTTGACAGCCCCAAAAGTAAATATGGTAGGAATTTTTGAATTCAAAATTAATGCTAGCAGGTAATTTCAAATTTGAGAGGGAATTATTTTGAAGACAAAAAGAATTGAAGGTAGTTAGTTCTACCAATGGTTGAAGAAGATTTCCTGAGCAACAACAATCTAAAGGGAATGTTTTTTATTTTTGTTCTCTGTGTGATTTAGAGAAGTTTGTGTGAGCTCCCAAAAGATCCTAAACAACAACAACTATTTGTTTTGTGAGTGAGTAGTGATTGCTCCTAAAGATCAATGTGTAGCTATTCTAGACCACAGTTTCCTCCTATAATCTAGTGTGATAACTACACAAATTAAACTGCAAGTAAACAAACTAGAAAAAATTTCTCCCAATAATGCTAACCAATATTTAAAACTAGCCATAATCGAACCCACCATGAACTCGAAAAGAGGTAGAAAAGTCCTATTAAAGTTGATTATGAACAACATCAACCACTCAAAAAATATTTTAGATAAAGCATTGTCTTGAATATTAAAGTAGTGACCACTATGAATTTTATTCCTATGACATTCAAGAAGGTTGCTTAGAAAGAAGGAAATCACGAGAAGGAAAATGGGAGAAATAGTCATACAATATTAGTTGGATTCAAGATCATATGATAAAAAATTATAATAGCATGTGGAAAGATGATAATATGCAACATAAAAAAATATGTAGTATGTAATCTCAACAAAGCAATCAATCTAAAAATACAAGCTTTCCCAAAATAATCCAATTCCTATGAAGTTGATCTTTTAGCTAATGTCTATCACATGATCAAGAAATTTATCAAATCAATACAAATAAACCCATAACTCCATTATTCGTCTCAATTTAACCATATGTTATTCCAAGAAAAATAGATTAACTTAAGATCACAAAATGTAATCAAGTAATTATAATATTTTGGCATAAAGAATACCTATTAGGTTCTTTTTTTTAGCCATTGCAAGAATGCACAACACTAAAGACCCATTCCTCAACCTTAAAGTTTGTGCTGCAATAGCCTCTTCTTTCTAGTAATAGCGCCTATACAATAACTTAAATTCAACCTGACCTAGGATCATGATCCCTCAAAAATTTCCATGGCAATGCATTTTCGTAGAATTTCTATCCAACACTCCACAAATTCATCACACCACAGATCTTAAATCTAACTCTTCATTCCCCCATAGGTCCCCTACAACTATTCTCTCATTCTCCTTCCCTAACAACCAATCATTTAGAGGAAGATGAAGCAATAACCATAACATGGGAAATCCAACCAACTTTATAACAAATTATGGTTAATTTTTAATTATTAAATCATCTTCCTGACAAACACAATAGTTAATTTATAATTTATTAATTCAATAGCTTTTTATTTAAAATCCCAATTTGGGTAAATATAAAATATTTACAAAATAGATACTCAATTTCCATAGTTTATTTACACACTATGAGTAATTATATAATTCCATCCTTATAACATCTTATTATTATTATTTATCATATTATTATTTATTTATGTATGTATATATATATATTTAACAAGAGTATTTAACAGTTTATTTTATGAATAAGCTAATCAAACATGTTTAATCCAAAAAATTCAAATCAAACAAACCAAGTGCCAAAATAGTACCTGAACACCAACATGGTCAAAATAAAAACTTCAAATGACACCAGTTGACCATAGAAAAAACTAACAACCCTACCAATGTAACAAACTAGATACTTATCCTCTTCGAGGATAATGGCTAGGTAGGGGACCAAGTGATATCTCAATTGAACTGTTCCATTGGGTTTAAGGCACACTCAAACCTATCAATTCAAGTGGAGTTGATTCCTAATACCTACAACTTGTAGCACAAAAAATGGTCATGCATATCCATATACACATAATCAAGCACACCATGAAAAGGGAATCATAGCATCGCAGGGTACTCACAAGTGAGTGATGCGACATTGTCCTCTTTAGCCAAGCACATCAGTAAGAACCTCACCAACTCACATAACAATCAGTTACATAGCAACCAGGATAAGATCAATCATATGATAATCACATTACAATAACCATAAGATGATCACCTACTAATCATAACATGTGCATAAACCTCAAGTATCAATAGTGTCGTCAATGCCATCATCATAACAATGAATCAAACATCATTAGCACATTATTTTACCTTCATCTCCAAGTTCCAAAGAAAAACTACCTACACATCCATGGTGAGAATGGAGGGGAAGTACATTTAGGGTTCCTCTTATAAACCAATCTCCCCTATTGTATTATTTCATTCTGTAATTTTTTTAGTTGAGAATATGCATTATTATTGTTTGAAGCTCTCTTTCATTAGGGGTATTTTTGTTCATTGTTTTATCATGCATCTCATGTTATTCACAATTCTAACATGGTATTAGAGTATGGATTTAGCGAACTCATTCTCCAAATTTTCAAATAGCGTTATAGAAGAAAATCTAGGATCTTCATCTTCTTTTAGATTTTTTTGGAATTGGGAAAAAATTTGGTTCATTTTGGAGCTAAAAGGACCTCACCATGGTGCTCAAGAGGTTGAATAGATGAATTTTGATATAAAATTCACCCTATTTTGGTTATAGGAGCTTTTGACATAAATTTTTTAATCTTATAGGTCATATAGCCCCTAAAAAGGCATAAGGTACAACTACTTTCTCAAAAAAGAACACATCACATGTTGGTTGGTATGCCACTCAAGGAGTGGTTCCTAAGAGGTGGTGCATATAGTGGCTCCCACCTAACTTATAACCCTTGCCACTACCCATCAATCATGTGGCCGACTAGGGGTAGAGTGTGCTAGCCCTTGATGGTTTCAAACATTGCTAGTGGATCTCACTTGTGACCGATTGCCACAAAACCTGACCCCTATACCTACCCTAGAACCTCTATGGTTACATGGATCACTAAGGGCTTGTCTTTAGCCCCCAACAACATGTGACTAGGGGCCAAAATTTCTTAGCCCCAAGATTGGACTATAAGGTGAATTGGGAAAATTTCACATAATCAGGTATAAATTTTTCATTTCTTATCTATATTTTCATATAAAATATTGTCAAAAAATAGGTTTTGGGACCATTCTTGTGGTTTAGTTACTTTTATATATTTTTTCCAGGATTTTATAAATGCCTTTGAATTCATATGTCTCCATTTTATCACTTTTGAGGTCATAACTTGGGAATATAGACTTTGTTTCCAATCAAATGAACAGGCATTAGAAATGTGTAGAACCCTACAAAACCATGTAGTCCATTTTTCTACAAAAGTAATTAGGTACATAAATATTTATTTGATGTGATTTTATCTCTTTTTTTATCTATTTTGATCTCAAAGTTACATTAGGGTTCAAATGGTTTTCCTTATTTTAGGGGAGTATATTTTTGGCTTTTAGTACCTATATACATTAGAGAAGAACAAATTTTCCACATAATATTTTGAAAACCTCAACCATCATGGAGGATACCTCTTTAATTGAACGTCTTATGTCACACAACTATCATATTTGGAAATCTTATTTTTTCTCATTTTAAAGGGTTTATTGTTTGCTTTGATTGAAGTACAACTAGGACTGGCCCATGAATTTGAGATACTTCAACATAGGAAGAAGATGGATGAGGTTATGCAACTGATTTCACTAGATGTTTCAAGCAATATATTGTTTCATATTGAATCTTGCACATCCCCTAGGGATATGTGTGAGAATTTCAAAGATCTTTTTAAGACCATTAATGATTTTTGAGCTCTACAAATTAAGGTAGAATTGACATCACTTGTACCTAATTATTTTCCCTCCATTGAGGTCTTCCTATATAAGTTTAAGTTACTCATATCTCCTTTGTAGGGTTATGGGTAGAATAAAACTGAAAAAGAATGCGTTTTCCTATTTTATTCTAAGCTTAGAGGGCCAATTTAGGTATTCTCTTATACTTTCTACTCTACTACTTATGCATTGGGCACAAAATCCACCTTGCCAAATTTTAAGGTTTTCTTTGAGTATTTGACTCGTGAATAAGAAAATTTGACTAAATTTTTTGTCTTTTCATATTTTCAAACATAGATTTTAGTAGCATAGGCATACAAAGCAAAAGAAAAGAAAAGAAAAAAGCACAAGATATATACTTCATTACATAATGAGTGTTCCTCTAAACCATCTCAGAAGATAATACAAAAGCCTCAAACTACTCTTCGATATGATAAATATTATAAATATGGTGAGTATTCCTCCAAGATGAAGAATAAATTAGGTGAACCTTGTAGTTTTTGTGGTGAGGAGGGATATCTAGTCACTTGATGTTGGAGGGTTTAGAGGAATACATGTAGTAGCATAATATCTCAGCCCCTAATTCTTCTTCACCATTTATAGGAAAATTTCATGCTCTTTTCGCATAGGCCTAACCTTTTATAGCTCCATGGATACTTGATTCTAGCATGAAACATCATGTCACTCACTCTCAAGATTTGGTATCATCCCTTTTATAGTTTAGTACTACTCAGATTGTAGTAGGGGATTCTACATAGATTTTAGTTTTTGGCTTAGGTACTGCTCCACTTGATTGTGGTTTTCTTCAAGAGGTTCTTATTTTTTCTTTATATTACCAACAACCTTCTTTTAGTTTATCAACTTTTCCAAATTTTCATTGGTAAGATAGTTGAGTTTAACTAACATGATATAGTTATTCATGATAGTCATGGTATTAATATTTTTTTTTCCATTAGGAGTGTTGATTCTTCCTCTCATTTATACTAGTTTTATTGTTTTTAAAGTTCAACTGGTTCAGGTTCATCTTTTTTAGTAAATATAGACATTATGTGTAAGCTTTGAAATAAACATTTTGACAATGTCAATGATAGATATCTATGACAAATGAGTACAAAAGAATTCATGTTAGGGGTCCCTAAAATTTCCTATACTTATGGTGTTTGTCAAGGATGTGCTCCTGGAAAAAATAACTAGGATTATTTTCCTATGGGTAGAGATACATGTGCTAAGGCCCCTTTCGATTTGCTACATAGTGACCTCATGTCATTTCCAATTAATTTATTTTTTAGGTGCTAAATATATGCTCACAATTTTTTAATGACTTCTCCAAGAATACATGGACCTTTACTTTCTTAAATGAAAGAGTGATGTGCTTGATTCTTTGAGGATCTTTGAGGATTTTATGGAGAAGAAATATCATCATTTTATTAGTTGGATATGCATATATAATGGGTGGATAATCTCAATCAAACTTTTATAGAATTTTCACTATGTATGGTCTACAACATCATCTTACAATTCTATACACCCATTAGCAGAATGGTATTGTTGAGTGAAAGGAAAAAATTTATGGGAGATGGAAAAATATATGATTCACTCACAAGATATGCATTCTTCTTTTTGGATTTATGTGGTTAATTGTTCCAATTATAGTTATAATCATATGCTTCATGCAAGGCATTATGACTATAGTGTAGAAAATTGTACTCCTATGTGATAGTGCAATTTCACACTTAATTTGGACCTATTTCAGTGAGCTCAATTTTATGCATTTTATCCTTCATAAATAGGCCCCTAAACCCCTTTATTATGAATCCCAAGGCCTATTTTAAATATTTTCTGATATTACAAAATGCATTCATTTTAATTAATGCCTCTAAATTCATAAATCCCAGAAACTTAGGTCAAGACCCATTTTCCCTTAAGAAAATGGATCCCATTTAAGATATAAAATTCTAATTTGAAACATTTTTTCGGCACAATTTCAAACACCTAAATTCAAATTTAAATGTTAGCTTTCAATATTTAATAATCAAAAAATTATAAAGGAAGCCTATAAAGCCTAGTCTTTTCACCATTTTACTCTAGGTTAAGAAAGAGATCAAGAAGTTATTCACAAGATTTGCATTCAAGGTCAAGGAGAACATTCAAGCAAGAAAATTTGAAGTCTTGGAGCAACATTTCAATTGTTTTTGTAGGTCTTCAAGCTCATTTTGTGAAGATTGATCAAGCATTGTTCATGATATATTCTAGGTTTTGGGACATGCAACCAGCCATTCCCCTTTGTCTAATTACTTGTTTCCTAGTGATCCCATCTTCTATCTTCATTGTACTAGCCACCTAAAGAAAGGTATAATAAAGATCTATAAGGGGATTTGATATCTCCCTAACTAGGCCTTGTGTTCGTCATTCAAGTTCATTTAGGGATCTTATTCTAACACAATTGAATAGGGTTTATTTGCATGTTAGCTCTTAAAAATCTTAGAAACACTTAAGATTAGGACTCACAAATACTTTCAAATTTCATATCTATATTTTTCATCAAGGTTTAATTACCAAACTTATGGTTTTATTGAGGAAAACCCCCATACAAACAAACCAATTTTTTTAGTTTTTGTTGCATGTCCACATCCAAAAGTGAGGATTGAAAGGTAAACGCTAGAAGAGTAGATCAAGAGCTACAAATCAAAACTCTTAATTTTAAGAAAGGCTTAGCAAGACCTATTTTCCCTAGGGTGAATGAGTATCAGAAGGACACTCAGTTGGAGCTTTTTTTCATAGGTGCATAAAATCATAACTTTCTTAGATCTACCATAAATTTGTAGGTTTCACTAGATTAAGGTTTTAAACTTATGTTTCAAGAGTTACATTACATAATTGGTTTTTTTTACTAATTTTTTACTTTCTCCCAAAAGTGTTGTTCAAGCTAAGGGTTGAAAGTAAATATTTCCCTAGGGGATCTCTTTTTCCTAATGAAATAAGGAAGGAAAGTGTAGGTTCATATCCCCATTCAAAATTCATCACCTACATTTTCCCCATTTCATTTTGGTGAGCCCAACATTGTACATCAAAAATTCTGAATTTGGATTCCATTCAAACTATAGATCTAGGATTTGCACTAAATTGAATTAGTTTTCCATTTAATTTAGGTTTTTTAAAATTTCATTAGTTTGCATCTCCTTTATGGTTTTAGGTTTTCATTTTTCATCCTTTAAAATATGAAAAATTCAAGAATTTACATGCATATTACATTAATTTTTCATAGTACTTGCATATTAGTGTACTTTTCATCATTCACATTCACAAATAGGATCAAAATTGAATTTAAAAAACTTTCATATTATTCATCATTTTTCATTCAATTCGCTTGCATTTAGACATCAAAATCTGGAAAATTTTGTCACTAAAACCATAGTTTTTCACCAGAAATAGGAAACCCTAGCTATAGGCCTTAGAATTAGATTTAAAATTTTGAAACCCCTGTGTTGAGACACATTCACCCTAGGGTGAATCTATCCTTATACAAGTAGCTTAGCAGATTTCTATGTTCATTTTTATTTTTGTTTCTACATTTTATTTTAGTTATATTTGCATTTGAAGATCTAGAACAATTTGATTTGAATGTTGAAAAAGTGGTTCTTTTAGTGCAAATTTGAGAAAATAGAAAAAATTAATTATTTTTTTAGATTATTTCATATCTATGGTTTTTATTTCATCATTGCATTTTATTAGATAGATTATTTTTCATTTTTCAAACATTAGAAACCATAAACTATCTCAAAATATTAAACAAGAAAATAAACATTAAATGGTCAACATTGGAGAAAGCATAGTTATTTGACAATGCTAGATCTCTTTCTACAAGTTAACATATCCTTAAATATATTTAGTAGTGATGAATTTGAAATGTTAGATGAATACCTTGAGTATTTCATCTCACAAGGATCACCGACTAAGGCATTTTATGACAAACCAAAACAAAGAGAAGTTAATGCAATGACACCTCAACTTACAATTTACCCACCCTCACATCAAAAAACACAAGTTCAAACCAAACCTATTCTTATCATAGGACCACCTAAAAGAAAACCATTACCTCAAGGAACCATTTTGAATTATGCAAGGTAACTTACTATCATAGTGTAGAAAAATGTATCCATTTACATTTTCACACTTGTTTGGGCCCTCCCTACTAAAATTGGGCTTTGTTATGTCTTATTTGGTCCTATTTTGCATCCACATTCCTTATTTAATCCATCTTTCTGAGGATAATCCTGACACATATCTAATAACAATTCATAATTTAGTCTTTTTGGATTGTATGGCTTAGATTTAGTGATATGGGACTCATATGCCACCTTGGGCTTATGGGTCCCACCTAAGTTTTAGGGCCTAGTCCTGAATTTGGCATAGAACTTAACATTTATTGAAATTTGTGTCCCAAGTCTAGGCTACGAGGAATCATATGCCCCAACTAGAATTTGAATCCTACTTAGCTTGGACCTATTTTAAATTCAAATTCTTGGTGGCATTTTATTCTCCTAGATCTGATGTCATCTAGTAGTGTTGTAATTTCAGGAAATTTGGCATAAACAAGTATAAATAAAAGGCTATTTCAAATAATTTCTCCTCATATTTTCTAGAGAGAATTCCTATAGCAATTTAATGACCACAAGAGTATTCAATAGAATTCAAGAGCTGATTATCAAACATTTTGGAGCTATATTCAAGATTCAAACATCATGTCAAAGTAATCATGCATCATGTTTATTTTTTAGCTAACATTTATGATGTAGGTATTTCATGATTCAAGCAAGCATTCAAGTTAATATCTATAATATAAAATCAAGAGTAAAGATCTACATTCATGCTAGCCATTTCATACAAGATTACAACCATTGTTCTAAAGTTTTGATTACCAAAATAGGGTTTTTCAAAGGAAAACCCCTATCCACTAACAAAACAACATTTTACCCTCTCTTTGATGTGTAATTTGTAGATTTAGGTTGAAGATCCATTGAAGAGAAATATTGGAGAAAGCTCTCAAATTTGCAAAGTTATCAAAGTTGTCATCTTTCTTGCAAGATTACAGAAAGTCAACTATAGGTTGGAGTTCAGAGTTTCAAACTTAGAGATCAGAAAGAAGATAAGCTACAAAGGAACACTAGAGGATTTTAGAGTTTTAGATCAAACCTGATACTAGGACTAAATCACCACTTGTGGCATATGAGTTCTAGTGTACCAAATTTTATAATTTTTCTATAGATCTTGGTTTACCATTTTTAAATTTCAGTTCGGCCTGAAACCCTAAACTACAACTAAATCACTCCTCAATTTCATTTGCACAATTGAAAGTAGTATGATCTTGTGGAACAACTTAAAAACACTCCTACTAAGATTTCTGTATTGGACCTTATTCAAGCTTCACCTAACTACCATAGAATGCTTCAAAATGCTTTGCAAAAAGTAGTTATCCCTCCTAGTGTGCAACCAAATGATGTAGCAACCCTAATTCAAGGTATCAATTTGGTTAATATTGACATTTTCTTTCACAATGATGAGTTACCTCCAATGGAGATGCAAAAACGAAATGAAGCCTCCATGGTAATGGCTATCATTAACAAATATGGAATAAAAAGGACTCTCATTGCTAATGGTTTAGTTCTTAATGTTTGTGGTGTGAACCTCTTAGATAAGATTAGAGTGGACAAGGCTATGATTGAACTTGATTCTTTAGTTGTTCATGGATTTGACAATGTGGGAAAACAACCACTTGGTGTGATAACATTTCCTATTAGAGTCGGTAAGGTCACATTAAAAACTCCTATCCATATGATGTCTCACAATATCACACATAATATTCTTTTGGGTAGACCATGGATCCATGAGATGAATGGGTTACCTTCCACTCTTCATCATTTAATGAAGTATATCTATAAAAATAAGGTCTATACAATCAACATTGACCTTCACTCAAAAATTTGTTTGCACACTAAGAAAGACTCCTACTAAGATTTCTCTATCGGACCTTATTCAAGCTTCACCTAACTACCATAGCATGCTTCAAAATGCTTTGCAAAAAGTAGTTATCCCTCCTAGTGTGTAACCAAATGATGTAGCAACCCTAATTCAAGGTATCAATTTGGTTAATATTGACATTTTCTTTCACCATGACAAGTTACCTCCAATGGAGATGCAAAAATGAAATGAAGCCTCCATGGTAATGGCTATCATTAACAAATTCGGAATAAAAAGGACTCTCATTGCTAATGGTTTAGCTCTTAATGTTTGTAGTATGAACCTCTTAGATAAGATTAGAGTGGATAAGGCTATGATTGAAGCTGATTCTTTAGCTATTCATGGATTTGACAATGTGGGAAAACAACCACTTGGTGTGATAATATTTCCTATTAGAGTCAGTAAGGTCACATTATGAACTCCTATCCATATGATGTCTCACAATCTCTCATATAATCTTCTTTTGGGTAGGCCATGGATCCATGAGATGAATGGGTTACCTTCCACTCTTCATCATTTAATGGTTTATATCTATAGCAATAAGGTCTCTACAATCAACGTTGACCCTCACCCAAAAAGATATTTGCACAGTGAGAAAGACAAGGAAATTCCTTTGAAAAATGTAGTGTCAAAAATTTCATCATGTACATTTTCACACTTAATTTGAGAATAACTAATGTTGAAATGAACTTAAGGTCACTTGAATCTAGTAATGTAATGTGTTGTACGCATCCACATTGGATTTTGGGCTTGTTTAAGCTAAATAAACCTAACTTTTCCTTGATTTAATGTTGTAAAGTGTATTCATTTACACCTTAACATTAAATTTAGGGCCCTTTGACCTAATGTTTCCTTAATCTAGTGTTGTAATGTGTTGTACACATTCACATTGGATTTAGGGCCCTTTTAAGCTAAATAGACCTAATTCTTCCTTAATTTGATGTTGTAAAGTATATTTATTTAGACTTTCACATTGAATTTTGGGTCCCCTTTCATTTATGATCCTTATATAATCATTAATAGGCCCCTAAGACCCTATATTATGAATCCCAAGGCATATTTTAACCAAAATCTTGACATAGACATCAAATAAGCTTAATTTCTTAACACCGGGAAACTATTTCCACCTAAAAAGACCTTATGGGACCCATATGCCACACTAGGCATATGAGTCCCACCCCATATTCCAGGTGTGGCGTATGAGTCCTATTTGGCCTATTTTTAGGGTTTTGAGTGGGAAATCAAAGTTTTAAACTCAAATATTTTGAATGTCAGCCTCTGGAATCAAATAAATAGTAAATTGTGTGCATTTCCTATTTAAAAAAGGTCTCAAATCATTATTTCATTAAGTCTTCATTATATCAAGTCAAGCACTCAAGAGTTAAGCATTCCAAGACTTTACATGAGCATCAAGAGAGTTTACAAGATCATTTCTAAGGCATTCAAGGGAAGATTTCTTCATCAATTATTGTAGTAATTCAATGTCCATCATCATGTCAAGATTAGAAAGCATCAAGATCCACATCCTTCATGGCCACTTCATGTTAGGTTGTTGATTTACAAGGAATCATCCCAGGTATCATTATTCATGTTTCATGTTCCATGCTTCATGGTTCATGTCCTTATTTCATTATCTCATCATTTGGTTTAATTACCTCAAAGGGGTTTAACCAAGGAAAACCCTAATTCACTAACAAATCAACAAGTTATTCTCTCTCTACATGTTTGATTATATATCTAGGTGTCTTAGAGCTTGAAGATCCCTTGGTTATTAGGTTACAATCTTGGAGAAAGTTTCCCCTCATTTCCAAGGTTTCTATCTTCACAAAAAGTCATCTACATGTCTAAAATCAAGGTTTCAAATCCAAAAACAAAGTGTGGCAGAAAGAGAAGAGATTGGAGATCAAAATTAGACCTTAACCATTTGAAAAAGAACACTAGGATGGAGACACTACCTTGGGTGTAGGAGTCCCAATACTACCAATTTTTAGGGTTTCTAGAGATTTAGAATCAACGCAGTCAGATTCCATTTTTGATGCAGATAACCTAGTCTAGGACTAAATCACCCATACTAGTGTATGAGCCTCAATGAGCATAAAAAGTAGTGTTTTCAGTATTTTAGGTCCTCATTCAAGCCTCTATAGATTCCCAAGTGTACACCTCTTATTTTGTAGTTTTTTGTTCTGATTTACTTGCATTTGTAGGTCATTTAATTAGGTCTTGCATATCATTAAATTTGATAATTAGGTTTCATGTTTCATTTTTCTTTCCAAGCCTTAGGTTGGTGGTGAACCCCTCATTAGTCTCTAAACATACCCTAGGACAACCCTATTACAAGATCTCTTTCACCCTTTCATCATTGGATTGAGATCTCTAGGGTTTTCCTTGAATGAGAGAGTGTGAAGATTGTTATTCTATCTCCCAAGAATAGAAGCAAAAAAAATCCACCTTTCAAAACTATTGATACCAACTTCAAAAGTAGAGCCCATGTGAGAGGAATAAAAAGAAAATTATATTGAATAAGTCAAAAAGTTATTGGAAGATGATTGGGGTTCCTTGGATTTTACACCTATGTTCATGGGATAATACAAAATCATAACAAAAGAACCTGAAAAAGAGAAAAGAAGAATTGATAATTGCAACAAAAAATTGGAGGAACCCTTGAAAGAATCTACTTCAACTATTTTAGAAATAACGTACAAGAAAAAAAAAATGGTCTTATATATTTCCCTTCTAAGAAAAAGGTCTTCAATTAATAGCAACACCATTATGTTTGGTTCTTCTAAGACAACTCTCACTCTAAAGCATCCTGGATGAATTAATATAACAAGTGACAGATCATTAAAAAAATTTGAACATGATGAAGCCTTGGTGGAAATGGAAGGATGGCTAAGTGGGCCATGATTCTATCTAAATACAACATCGAGTACGTGGAACGAAAAGAAATCAAAGGCCAACTAATCACAGATTAGCTTGTAGAAGCACCCATGTATTCAAAGAATCCACTCATATCAGAATTTTTAGATGAATACATCTTCAATCTCAGCATAGCTGACCACTAGAAACTCTACTTCAATGGTTCCTACATGCAGCATGGATTAGGATTTGGTGTCTTCTTCATCACCCCACAGGGGGACTGTATACTTAGATCCTACAAATTGGAATTCCCCTACACTAACAACATTGCAGAGTACGAGGCTTTAACCATAGGTCTCAGAATAGTAGTGTAGTGGCACATCATGGCCCTGAGAGTATATGGAGACTCCCAACTGATAATAAATCAAGTGAATGGTGAATACCAGACAAAGGATGATAAATTGACTCCATACAAAAAGTTGGTAGAGAGCCTCAAAGAATCATTCATTGATATCACATTTGAGTAGATTCCCAGAGCAAAAAATAGAGCAATGGACACCATGGCAACAATTGGATCCCTATTGGACATCCCTCAGAATGTCTTGAAACATGAATTCTTGGTAGAGAAGCTTCTCATGCCCGCATTCAAGGTACCAGAGTCAGAATTTGTGTGTGAAATCATTGGTCCCGGTGATCCCTAGTACCATGACATTTATACCTACCTATGAATAGGGGTCCTACCTGTTGACTTACCCTCAAGCCTAAAATGAACCTTTGTCAAGAAAGCATCTTGGTTTGTCATCCTAGGAAATACCCTTTACCGTACGAGCATAGAAGGAACCCTATTATGCTATTTAAATACTAACGAGGCATTGACTGCTTTAACTAAGGTGCATAATGGTATTTGTGGTTCACACTCGAGTGGAATGACCCTGGCTAAGAAATTATTGAGGATGGGGTATTATTGACCTACAATGGAAAGAGAAGCAAATGACTATGTCAAAAGGTGCCTACAATGTTAGTAGCATGGGGACCTCATCCATGCTCTAGCTCAAGAGATTCATCCCATCATCACACCATGGCCCTTTTCGCAATGGGGACTCAATCTCATTAGAAAGATAACTCCCACCTCATCTAATGGCCACAAGTTCATCATAACTACCACTGATTACTTTACCAAGTGGGTGGAAGTTGTCCCCATGACATACATCACTCGAAAGTAGATATCAAAGTTCTTCGTGAACTACTTAATATGTAGATACGGTGTTCCCCAAGAAATTATCTCATATAATGGGACACCTTTCAAGAATAAGGATGTCCGTGATCTATGTGAAAAATACAAAATCTAACATCACATTTCCACCTCGTATTATTCCCAAGGAAATGGCCAAGCAAAGGCTACCAATAAAACCATTCTAAAAAATCCTCAAAAATATAGTCAATGACACATTTCATGACTGGCATCTATATCTAAATCCCACCCTCTAGGCCTATCGAACTAGCATCCGCACACCAACAGGTGTCACTCCCTTCTCCTTGGTCTATTGATTAGAGGTTGTATTACCCATTGAGATCGAGCTCCCATCATTGAGAATATCACTGGAAAATGTCATCACGGATGAAGAATACTGAGTATGAAGACTGAATGAGCTGGAGCCACTAGATGAGCATCATATATATGCTTTAAATCATTTGCAAGTCTATCAAAACAGACTCAAGAGGAGGTGTAACAAGAATACCAGAAGTAGGATTTTCCAAGTCGGAGAATTGGTGCTAAAGGAGAACCAAAAGAATGTCCCAAATCCAAACAACAAAGGAAAATTTGAAACCAACTAGCTAGGACCATTTGTCATCACAACAAGCTACAATTCAAGGGCATATTAGTTATCAACAACCGAAGGTGAGCATCTACAAGAGCCCATGAACAACTCATATCTCAAAAAAAATTCTGCCTAAATCTTTCAAGGTATAGAATTAAAAAATAAAAAAATCAGAAAATGTCCTAAAAAAATGGTCACCCTAATAAAAAACCTGGTAAACAAGCATCTTGGTGACAAGAAAAAAAAAAAGCAAAAAATTATCAAAAACAATAAAAAGAAAAAAATCGTCCTCTAGTGAAAACCACTTTGGTGGCACTTTGGGCAAGTACCTTGGTGAAAACCTGGAAAACAAGTTCCTTATGTAAATAAGCACTTTCCATCCACCAGGATCTTCATGACTTGTTTTGCATCATCCATCGCATTCCATATGTCCATCCATCACCCATTCGTTCATCATCTGCATCATAGCTTGGTCTTGTGTTCGTGTCATGATCCCTCCTAGTACTACTCGGTCCATTCTCAAGGTCAGTTTGTCTTGCCTTTATTGGAGTAGTCTATTTCATCACGATGGGGCCATGTTCTCATTGGATTGAATTTGTGCATGTTCTTAAGATCCCAAAATGAAAAAACATCATAAAACTAAGAAAATCCAAAAAAATAACATCCAAAACATATCAAAATTCAAAAACAAGTCAAAAAGTCAATCAAAAAGTCAAAAATAGAGTCATTTAGTCAAACTATGGGTCTCTAAGCCTTGAACATAGGCAAGGTTGGTCTTTGATCATCCCTCGAGATACTTAAGTCGGTCCTTTAGGAGTCCATCATAATAAACTGACAATCCATTTTTTCATATCTCATTAATAATCAAGTTTGTGTCAGTTGAACTACATGGTCTTTACATGTATAATGTAGGCAAGGCTAATCTGGTTGATCAACCCCCAAGGCCCATAGGATAGGTCTTTAGGTAAGGTGTTGGTCAAAATTTGAGAAAACCTCAAAACATTTAAAAAAAAAAATTTCAAAGCATTTGCAAAAACTCAAAAATACCAAAAACAGCCTCAAAACATTTCAGAAAACATCAAAACCATCCAAATATTTGAAAAAATCCATTTGTATAATCTCATTTTCACCCAAAATAAACATCACTCACAATAAATCAATCATCATCCCCAACCTTTGGTGAAACAGTCAAAAACAACTCTAACAGTTCAAAAATGAAAACTTAAATGTCAAAATCTTAAGTCTAGGTTAGTACATAAATAAGTTAGTCAATTCTTTATCAATAGCCTATCATCCAATCAGTCCCATATCAAATCATCTGATATCATCATGTCATAGGATGCATCCTTCCTACAATGGACATCAAACATTAGGCATCACTGTAGTTTAGTCTTAGCTAGTAGTATTGAAGAACATTAGCTTGTTTGTTTACTTTATCTTGGTATGTTGATTTACCTTATTGTGCTCATTCCAAGGACCTCTCGATGATATCCCAATAAAAAGGATTTAGAGAGATAGGAATGGGGAAACAATCATTATCTTTTTATCTATTGTGTTTGTTGGATGCATTTGTAATATAACCTCGGTCATGCATGCTTTGTTTAGGTGTAGGGAGGATGTTTCAAGTATCTTGTTGACCACATGGGAAGGATGTATTTCCTATGTTTTGGTCTGAGATGTTTCGAATATATGAACTACATTTTTGAATAAGGTTTTGTATGCTAGGTGTGAACAAGAATACTCCTATCTTATTGTCAAGTCAAATTCCATCACACGAAGTACAATGCCATCCTGGTTCTTTATACCTTGATGCATCATACTTATGTGTGTAATCAAACATAAGGTAATTATCCCTTTGAAAATCCCAACTCCTCAACAAGAAAATCATCATCATCATCATCTCATGTCTTGTTGGAATCTCTTGTTTCTTCTATCTCTTGTTTGTCAGGATAACATGGCACCATGATAGTTAATCAAATCATTATCATCATTGCATTCACCCTACATTCACAAACCATCAGCACATTGCACATTGTAAATTGCATATTGCATATTGCATATCATATCGAAAAATATTAAAACATATCATAACATTGTATTTCCATTGTTCCTCTAAGCATCTCATGAATCATTGCTTTGCATTTATTTCACATAAATATAAAAGAAATCATCCCATATTATAAACATCATTTACATCCATCATAACATAACATAATCATCCCATGTCATAAACATTATTCACATCCATCATATTAGCATAACATAATCATCCCATGTCCTCTACATCCATCATATCATTTATATTCATTCTATCATAACATTGCATAAACATCCCATAACACATCATTTGCATCCATTATATCATCATCATATTACATCATACCATCCATCATTGCATAATATAGATTTGTTAATCTAGCCTTTTGCACATCATAAAATTTGCACCATCCATACATAATCATCATAAAAAGTGCATAGAAAGATCTATACTAAAAAAAGAAATGCATCCATCCATAAACATCTGCATAATCACTACATCACATCATAATATCATAGACAAACACACATTGCATTGCATCACATAGAATGAAAAGCATACATGCATCACATAAGATAGAACATCATGGCATAAGCATATAGAATGTAAATGATCATCCATAACACATCAAAGTAGAGATAGGACATAGCATATCACATTGAATAATCATCTCATATATCATCAAATATGATGTCATGGTACAAAAAATTGGATCAATGTACATGTGTATGTCAATAAGTACAATCAGCCCATGGGGCTCTCAAAAAAAAGCCCAAGGGGCACAAAAAGAATCCTATCTCTGATCAAAGTGAGGGCTAGCCCTGCTAGCTACTGCCCTCACCACCTGGTTTGGTAGTAGTACATCCTATAATAATCGGCCTCCTGAATGGCCTCCCTGGTGTAAGGTGAACCAAAGGTTGCTTGCACAATCTCCTAGAAGACCTTTTCATTGTCTCCTTCCTAGAACCTGATATCAATGGGTTCTTGTTGAGCTTGGATGACTATCCTAGTCTTGTTCCAACTCTTCTCAAAGAGTTTTCCACTTGTGCTTTACCTTTGGAAGACCAACACCTCCTTTGAAACTAGTTACTCTCTCTTGGACTTAGAAGAATATAAGTGCCAACTTCATCATCTTGCTTGAACTACTTGCAAGGGTGTTAGAGACATTGTTTCCTTGCATTTCACATTCAATTGAATGCATCTTGGAGGGTCTTCAGTCCTCTCTCTACCCGATCTCAAGAATTTGCTTTGGTGAGGCCTAATTCCTAGTAGCCCTTACCAGTCAATTTTCTCCCTTTCTTGATTAAACTTGTCAAACAACCTAGCAACTAAACTTCATTTCTAGACACCCTTTTGGAGCCTTTAAATGTTTCATAGGGTTTCAAACCCCTATCTCCTCAGTACAATAGATTCCTACAATCAAGGGCAATTAGGGCTAGTAGGCCTAATTCTTAGGGTTTCTCTGGTTTCTTATTTCTTTCTCACACAAATGGATTGGTCAAGCCTCAATCCTCCTAGCATCCTTGTATTTGGTCATGTCCCTCCTGGAACTGTACTTTTTTCGTACAGTACTTCTTCCCCTGCCTAAGTTCTTAACTTTTCTCTATCAAACTCCTAACCGGACTGTCCTAGCTCGCCTAGGGTTTGATCTTAAAAATATTTCCTCCATTCCCTACACTCCCTACTACTAAATATATACAAGTGATTGCCTCCCCTGTCATTTCAATCCAATCTCAAGGTGATCCCATGGTTGGATTTTATGGGGGAGCCATTTAAAAACTGACTGCTCAAAACAAAGATTACAAACCCTCTACAACCTAACTTATGAATTCAAAACAACAATTCTACTCTAAGCAACCTGATTACCAAATGAAAGATGCTCAAAACTATTCTATTAACTCAAATACAGTGCTAATTTAGTATATACAGTGCCTTTGATAGCTCTGTTTCTCAAGATACACAAGTAAACACAGGAAATGTAGAATTTCTTTATTCCTTCAAAACCAAAACTTGATTACAATGCCTTCTAACTATTGTCTACGAGCCACCACACCTACTTAGATGTCTTTGCCATGTTTCAAGGGAAGTTGATCGATCCCATGCTCCTGATTTCAAGGGGATCCAATATAACTAAGTTGCATGCAACCTAACAATGTTGTCATGCAACTTTGCAACAACATTTTGCAACTTATCATTATGTCATGATCCTAAATCTTAGGACCTCTAACTCCTTGTTTTCAAACCATCCACTCCCTCAACTGCCTCTTGGCATCTTCTAACAACAAGGATGTGGTTATACCACATTTAATACCCTACATTCCAACATAAGTTGTCTAAAGCTAATTAAAGCAACATTTAACATCAAAGACTAACTAAGATGACTTTAGTCCTAGTGACTAACTCATCACACACTAATACCCGAACTTGGCTAAGATCAGGTACAAGCCAATATTGATGACAAAAAAAATGGAGGTTAGCCTAGGTGCTCCTGCACCATCCTCCCCAAAACAAAAGATTTCAATCCACCCTTGGATTGAGCAAGTTGAGATCAATTCCCAACTTCTTGAACTCTGATTCCTTGATCCATACTACATCTGCATCAGGTTGACCATGCCTCTTAATCAGATGTTCGGACTTGTATTCTTTGGTACTAGTCCTCTTATAGACCCTGGTATCCAATATCTTGTCAGCTTGTTTGACTATAGCAGAGGGAACTTTGAGTTCTTCCACATCTTGGATGACTTCATGGAGGGTCTGATCCATGTTTGGTGGTGGTCCTTTGTAATGGACTAGATCTGCAACATTGAAAATAGGGGACAGTCCACTGTCATCTTGTAATTGCACCTTGAAAGCATTATTTCCATATTTCTCCAAGATAGGACAGGGACGTATCCTCTTCATTTGCAACTTATGAGGGACTCCTTTCTGCAGTCTAGACTTGTTTAAATGCACCATCACCAAATCTCCAACATGGAACTGCACTTCTCTTCTATGCTCATCCACCTTAGTCTTATGCTTCATGGTATTTTTTGCCAATGTTTTTCTGACTGTGTCATGAATCTCCTGCATTGCATAGGCAAATTCATCAGCATATCCACTTCCCTTGACTCCATCCTTCAACTCTCTCAGCTCATAGATTCCTCTATGATGTAGTCCATAGACAATTTCAAAGGGACTCTTCCCTGTTGATCTGTTGATAGTATCATTATAGGCATATTTAGCTTGCCCAATCAACTGATCCCATAGTTGACCATACTCCTTGGTCAAGCATCTTAAGAGGTTTCGAAGGCTTTTGTTTACAACTTTTGTCTGACCATTAGTTTGGGGATGGTATGCAGATCCAAAGGATAAATTAGTGCCCAATCTCTGCCAAAGAGTCTTCCAAAAATGACTCATGAACTTAGTGTCTTGGTCTGATACAATGCTGATTGGTAATCCATGAATCCTTACTATCTCTTTGAAGAAAAGAGAGGCTATTTGACTGGCATCATTAGTCGTTTTACATGGCACAAAGTGAGCCATTTTGCTGAATCTATCCACAACCACATAAACATTGTCCATACCTTGTCTTGTCTTGGGTAACCCAACTACAAAGTCCATACTAAAGCATTCCCATGGCCTAGTAGGGATAGGCAGTAGTTGGTATAGGCCTGCATTTGAAGAAGTACCCTTGGCCTTTTGACACACCACACAACTCTCCACATACCTCCTAACATCTAGGTTCATTCTTGGCCAATAGTAAAACCTTTGGACAGGTTCTTGAGTCTTGGTGATCCCAAAATGACCACTCAATGCACCATTATGCTTTTCTTGTATCAATTTTTCCCTAATAGAACCTCTAGGAACACATAGTTGATTCCCTTTAAACAAAAGATCACTTTGCAAAGTATATTCAGCATATTTGCTATGAAAATGATTTTTGTATTCAACACATACCTTATAGATGTCTGCAAAATCTTCATCATCTACATATAGATCCTTGAAATGATCTATCCCAATGCTTTTCAACTAAATTTCCTAAATTGTGAGGACTCTTCTACTCAAGGAATCTGCCACCTTATTGAGAGATCCTTTCTTGTGCTTGGTATTGAAGGCGTAAGCTTGCAAGTACTCCACCCATTTCATGTGTCTATGACTCAACTTCTCTTGTGAATTCAAGAAACTGAGTGCTTGGTTCTCTGAATACACTATGAATTCCTTGGGAAGCAAGTAGTGCCTCCATTTTCTTAAAGCCTGGACCAATGCATACATTTCAAGGTCATAAGAATAATACTTCTTCTTGGCTTCACTTAACTTCTCTGAATGAAAAGCCACCAGTTTTCCCTCTTGACTGGGAATAGCTCCAATAGCTACATTGCTTGCATCACACTCAATGGTGAATAGCTTCTCAAAGCTTGGTAACACCAAAACAGGCTGGGTAGCTATCTTTTCCTTCAGCAACTCAAAAAATTTGTTAGCTTGCTCATTCCATACAAAATTAGTCTTCATTCCTCCTTTTATGGTATCCAACATAGGAGCACAAATAGCACTAAACTATCTGATAAACTTCCTATAGTATTGAGCAAGACCATGGAAGCTTCTTACCTCTGTTGCTGTCTTTGGAGTAGGCCAATTGAGGATGGCTTCCACTTTACTGATGTCCATCTTCAAGTTGACATGTGATAACACAAATCCAAGGTACACCAGCTCTATTTTGATGAACTCACACTTTTCCAAATTGATCTTCAACTTCTCCTCCTACAGCTTCTTGAAAATCAACTCTATCTGTTGGAGGTGCTCTTCTCTTGTTTTTCTATAGATTAGTATATCATCAAGATACACTACTACAAAATTTCCAATGTAGTCTTTGAGGATTTCATTCATGAGTCTCATGAATGTAGAGGGGGCATTAGACAATCCAAATGGAATTACTAGCCACTCATAGAGACCCTCATTGGTTTTGAAAGTTGTTTTCCACTCATCTCCCTCATGTATCATAATTTGATGATAACCACTCTTTAAATCTATATTGGTATAATACCTAGCTTCACCTAGACAATCCATGAGATCTTCAATCCTAGGGATAGGGAACCTATACCTGATGGTTATCTTGTTTATTGCCCTGGAATCAGTACAAAGCCTCCATTCTCCTCCCTTTTTAGGTGCTAAGACAGTGGGTACTGCACATGGACTAATTCTTTTCCTAATGAGACCTTGGTTTAGAAGTTCTTGAATCTACCTAGCTATTTCCTCATTTTGTTGAGGTGTCATCTTGTAAGCTGCTTTGTTTGGTAGAGTAGCTCCTGGTATCAAGTCTATCCTATGACTTATGGCTTTCTTAGGGGGTAATGTTGCTAGTTGACCACTACTTACAATGCCCTCATAGGTCTGCAACAATTTATGTATCTCCCTAGGTAGCTCTAGCTTTTCAGCTGCTTTCTCTTTGCTCACCTCTCTTGGCTTGATCATCACTGCATAACCAACTCCTCCTTCTTCCAAGGCTTCTAGGAACTCTTTTTCACTAACCATGAGCAGCTTAGGACCTGCTGTCTGCACCTCTGTATCTTCTAGCAAAGACTGAATTTTGAAGGTTACCTTATCTTTCTTGAAGGTATAGGAGTTCTTTGCTCCATCATGCACAACTTGGCGGTCAAATTTCCATGGTCTACCTAGGAGCAAGTGACATCCATCCATAGGTAATACATCACACAAGACTTTGTCCTTGTACCTACCAATTGAGAACTCTACCCATGCTTGTTCATTCACCAAGATATGTTGACCTTTATTGAGCCATGTGACCATGTAAGGATTGTTGTGGGGTATCCTTGTCAACTTCAGCTTGCCGACTGCCTCCTTTGACACAATATTTTTAGTAGAACCTGAGTCAATGATGAGTCTACACACTTTCCCCATCATCTTGCACTTTATCCTAAACAGGGACCTCCTTTGGCTTGGTTCTTCTTTCACCGGCTCCTTAATCAAAGTTCTCCTCATCATGAGGTTCTCACCTTCCTCTGAATTCAATGGCACTTCAGGATGTTTATCTGCTACAGCTATCTCATCATGAACTAGGTTAGTTCTCTTATCTCCTCCATGAGAAGTACTACCTTTCTTTGGACATCTATAGCCCGGGTGTCCCAATTGATTGCAGTGGTAACATTTCATATTGGTGAAGTAGTTACCTCTTCCTTGTCCACCACTTCTTCCTCTAGAGCTGAAACCTCTTCCTCTACCACCTTTACTAGAACTTCCTTCTTGCTACTCAAAGTATTTGACTTCTCCTTGGACCCTTGGTTTTGAACTCCTTCCACCATAGCAACCTCTTTTTCCTTTGTTGTCTTTCCCTTTACCTCTACTTTTGGGGTTTTTCTCTTGCTTCTTTTTGCCTTTCTCCTCTACCTTTAAGGCCATTTGATAGCATTGGCAGATGGTTTTGAAGTTCACTAGGCTCATGTCTTCTTGGATAGACCACTTAAGCCCATTCAAATACCTTGCTAGCTTGGTGCTTTCATCTTCAACCACCTTTGATCTAAGGCACAATTTTTGAAACTTCTCGATGTATGTTTGGACATCCATATCTTTTTGCCTAAGATTGTGTCTTCTCCTATGCAACTGAACTTCATAATCATCAGGTAGATAGGTCTGCCTTATCTTAGTTACCATTCCTCTCCATGTAACTATGGGACCTTTGCCTTGTTTTTATCTTTCAGCTTGTATAAATTTCCACCATGTGAGAGCTGCTCCTCTCAACCTTGACTTGTCCACCTTTACCTTTTGGGCCTCTGTTATACCATCACATTCAAAGTGATTTTCAATACTCTCAATCCAATCCACAACTGAATCAGGGTCCATTTTTCCACTAAATAGTGGCACTCCTTCCAAAGCTTTACCACTTAAGGCCTGCAGTGCCTTCATGAAGGGTTCTTCAGCAAGAACAGGGTAAGGCTTTGGAGCTTCCTCCTCCAAGTCCTCTTCTTTTTCCTTTGCTTCCTGCTCTTCATTCTATTCTATCTTATCCTTCACTTTGTCTGGTGTTTCTTGGACTTCATCCAAGAGCTTCTCCATTCGAGACAACCTTTCTCTTAGCTTCTGGTTATCCTCCTCTTGCTCTTCTACCTTTTTAGCTAACTCAGCATTAGTCACCATGGTTCTTTCCTCTAGTGTGTTCTCTCCTACTAACTCAGTGGGTTGCAACATCAATCACAAGCCTTGATCAAACTTTGCTCTGATACCAATATGGTGTAAGGTGAACCAAAGGTTGCTTGCACAATCTCCTCGAAGACCTTTTCACTATCTCCTTCCTAGAATCTGATATCAATGGGTTCTTGTTGAGCTTGGATGACTATCCTAGTCCTACTCCAACTCTTCTCAAATATTTTTCCACTTTTGCTTTACCTTTGGAAGACCAACACCTCCTTTGAAACTAGTTACTCTCTCTTAGACTTAGATGAATCTAAGTGCCAACTTCATCATCTTGCTTGAACTACTTGTAGGGGTGTTAGAGACACTGTTTCCTTGCATTTCACATTTAATTGAATGCATCTTGGAGGGTCTTTAGTCCTCTCTCTACCCGATCTCAAGAATTTGCTTTGGCGAGGCCTAATTCCTAGTAGCCCTTACCAGTCACTTTTCTGCCTTTCTTGCTTAAACTTGTCAAACAACCTAGCAACTAGACTTCATTTCTAGACACCCTTTTGGAGACTTTAAATGTTTCACAGGGTTTCAGACCCCTGTCTACTCTGTACAATAGATTCCTACAATTAAGGGCAATTAGGGCTAGTAGGCCTAATTCTTAGGGTTTCTCTAGTTTCTTATTTATTTCTCACACAAATGGATTGGTCAAGCCTCAATCCTCCTAGCATCCTTTTATTTGGTCATGTCCCACCTGGAACTGTACTTTTTTCGTACAGTACTTTCTTCCCCTGCCTAAGTTCTTAACTTTTCTCTATCAAACTCCTAACCGGACTATCCTAGCTCACCTAGCGTTTGATCTTAAAAATACTTGCTCCATTCCCTACACTCCCTACTATTAAATATATACAAGTGATTGGCTCCCCTGTCATTTCAATCCAATCTTAGGGTGATCCCGTGGTTGGATTTTATGGGGGAGCCATTTAAAAACTGACTGCTCAAAACAAAGATTACAAACCCTCTACGACCTAATTTATGAATTCAAAAGAACAACTCTACTCTAAGCAACCTGATTACCAAATGAAAGATGCTCAAAACTATTCTATGAACTCAAATACAGTGCTAATTTAGTATATATAGTGCCTTTGATAGCTTTGTTTCTCAAGATACACGGGTAAACACAGGAAATGCAAAATTTCTTTATTCCTTCAAAACCAAAACTTGATTACAATGCCTTCTAACTGTTGTCTACGAGCCACCACACCTACTTAGATGTCTTTGCCATGTTTCAAGGGAAGTTGATCGATCCCATGCTCCTGATTTCAAGGGGATCCAATATAACTAAGTTACATGCAACCTAAGAATGTTGTCATGCAACTTTGCAACAACATTTTGCAACTTATCATTATGTCATGATATTGAATCTTAGTACCTCTAACTCCTTGTTTTCAAACCATCCACTCCCTCAACTGCCTCTTGGCATCTTCTAACAACAAGGATGTGGTTATAACACATTTAATACCCTACATTCCAACATAAGCTATCTAAAGCTAATTAAAGCAACATTTAACATCAAAGACTACCTAAGATGACTTTAGTCCTAGTGACTAACTCATCACACACAAACAAGACCTTCTAAGGTCCAAAGCAAACACACTAATACCCTGACTTGGCTAAGATCAGGTACAAGCCAAAATTGATGACAAACAAAATGGAGGTTAGCCTAGGTGCTCCTGCACCACTCCCTGTAAGCCTAAAGTGATAGTATGTTTTGGGAGGAGGCAGCCATGCTCTCTAACTGCTGCCAACGACCCATCTTTGCCACTACCTATACCTCTATGGCCTATCTCTACAAAATGGCCTAGTCACACTTTGCCCTTCCCCAATCTCTCTTGGTTGTTAGTGCCTGTACTTGGGCCAACAGCTGCAAAATCTACCTATCTCTCAGATCTAGCTGTAGGGGTGGTTGTGCATGGGGTTGATCCTAGTCCCCATCTCTAGGTGGCATCAAGATCCTCTCCTCATGTCTTGGATCTTGCTCTTGTTGGGTGGAATCCTCTCTCTGCTCTCCAACCTATGGATCCTTGGGTGGCTAGTCTTATGGCCCATGATCTTGAACTGGCTAAACTGGTGGTGGCGAACCACTACCTTGATCCTGATCTTCATCTCCCCTACCTCGCCCTACCCCTCTGCCTCTCTCTCTACATCAAGTGGATGGTGTCCCTAGTATTGTCAAATGTAGAGGTGGCTTGAACCAATCTTTGTAGGCCTACATAGTCCTTGGATCAACCTATCCCTGGTCATATGGCCATGGCCTGGCCACCAGCTACATAAGACTCTGAACTATCTCATGGGAGGGTATATACCAACCCCAAGAGCTCAAACTTTCCATCCTTGCAAAGAAATCCATGAACTAATCATCCGACCTATCTTGTGGCTTGCCAAACTATCTTTGAACCCTACTTGATAGGTATATCTCTATCATCGTGTGCTCTCTACCCTACATAAGTCTATCCTGGCAGGAAAATAAGAGTTATTGTGCATCATCAAACCAAGCTGGCTATCCAAGGTACTGCCACCATTTGAACACTCGCATATCATCAAGAACCCTTCTCCAATGAGGATTCTTGTGTTGTCATGTTTGTGTAAATGAAAGACCCCCTTTGTATTGCCAGACCATTGGATCATCTGGCTCCACCAAAATAGGTACAATTCTCAGACAAAGTATGGGGATGTGCTCGCACGCATAGATATGTAGGAGTGTAACCTTTGCCCCAAGTTCTCTATCATCCAAATAGGTTAACTCATGAAGATCTCTATAAAGAGAGGCTAGCAGAACTGGCCCCCATGCAAACAGTGTTGGTCACCGCCACACCATGTGCTCCCAAGCGAGCCCCCATCAAGGACTGAAATATCGGCCTCACTAATCTAGTGCAACAAGACCTGATAGAATGTCTATAATGACCAAGTGGCAAGGTGATGGGCCTGTGGCACTCCAGCTTGATCTGCCCCTCACAAAATAAAATCTGGTCAATATCCATGATGGCATAATAGGCCTCCCTTCCGACATCCATATCATAAATAACCCACTCACCTTGAATGGGAAGTCTTTGGATCTGCCAAACATCCTCCATTGTGACTATGGCCTCACCCATAGGAAGATGGAATGAGGAGGTCTCACTATGCCATCTCTGAACAAGTGTCGTCATCATGCCCAAGTGTGTTTGCATGGGTGGTGCATAAGCGATATACCAAAGCCTCATCTCTCATAATTTCTCCTACTGTCTCTCGGTTAGCTCACCCAAAATGTTGAAAAGCTCCTGAGACCTATTCTCACTTGAGTAGATCTCTCTCACCTCCTCCTGCATTAGGAAAAGTCATTGTGTTAAAATTCATTGAAAAAATCCTGATCTTGGCTTGTCTCAACATCCCGAAATGAACTTCAGCATCGCTGCCTATGAAGGCAGTGCAATTTGGAAATTTCAAACTATGACACTAGAGCCCCCAAACTCCCAAACTACACCATAGTGGTTCAGTTTGCAAAGCTGTCAAAGTTTAGCAATAAACCCTCACTTTAAAGAGCACCACTGCAGTGCAATCTGCAAAGATGATGGAGTTTGCAATTTAACCCTAAATTCCAAACTACACAACAACATCAAACCTTACAATGGTGGCATAGTTTAAACACCGAGCATCGCTGTTTGAAATTTTAACAGGCCTATATAGCGCCACTCCTAAGGACCTATTTTTGAAATGTAATAAATGCACACGTAAAACAAAAAATCAAGCTCGGGTCAAGTCAACTCACTGGTGGTCCAGTGCTAGGAAGTCTCTAATGTTTACATATTCGGTCAGAAATATGCATGGGGAGTTGTCATTGCACCATCTCACCAAGGTGTCAGAGCTCAAAATCCTAGAATCTCTCAAAGCTGAATGTGAAAATGAATTGGAAGTGGCCCCCCAAGGCTTATTTAAGCCTAAAAATTAGGGTTTTCTGACCTCGTTTGGCCATCCAGGAGGGATCTAGGTCCCCTCATCCTATTTTTGTCTGTTTGAAGGCCATTTTATATCTTTTTTGCATTTTATCTCATTTTTTTGGCCTCTTGGAGCCTTTCTCGACCCGTCGGGCTCCTTGTCCTCTTTTTTTCGTGAGAGCACCCAAAAATAAAGCTTTTCATCTAATCTCTAGAGGGGCCAATATATTGGCATGTTTCTCTCGCTAAGTCAGCAGTGGGGCAAGTTTTTAAATTGGAAATTTTTTGGCTTTTGATGAAGAGAGTTTATTCTTTGAAACAATGCAGCAAGTGCACTGCTTCAAAGAGCGGAAAAATGTAGACATGAAAAATGTACTGATTGGCATTACACGCTTGATCCCGACCATTAACATTGTTTCATCCCTAATCATCCCTCAGTCTAACCATTTAATTGAATGCCCTTATTTGATTAAATTCATCAATTTTCCTCTCTTAATTAAATAAATCATTTATCTGATTAAGTCATTTTGCCTCATTAATTAAATCAATCATTTTGATCTAATTAACCTTCACTCCTTTATTTAATTAAATAAATCAATTTTTATTTAATTAATCTCTAAAGTCTACCATCTCATTAAATTAAATAAATTAAACCTTTATTTGATTTAATCTAACCCATCAACCCCTTTAGCTAAATAAATCAAAATATTTATTTAATTATCTCTAAAATCGCATTCCTCTCATATTTGATTTAAATCAACCCATAAATCTACGTAAAATTTGTCACATCATCTAATCCTTTATTAAATTAATTAACCCTTGATTAAATCTAATCTTAATCCATGTCTCATCCTCTAGCTTTTTCCACTTGCACATGAAAATAGATTTAATTCATTTATTAAATCCCTATTTTCTCTCAACATGGCATAATAGAGAAATATTCTTCCAAATTTGAAATCTTTCCAAGTGGACTTTGTCCTTCCAACAAGACATTTATTTCATCTTTTCATTGAGCCAAGTGGCATTTAAGACATTTTTTTTCCCTCTTACATGTCATTTCATTATTTTCAAATTCCACTTAAATGTATTTATGGGCACATTCATCAAAATGTTCACATCCTTCATCCACCCATCTCTTGAAAAGTGGCACCTTGTCGTTCATTGAAATTTAGTCCCACATTGCTTCATTTTTGGCATTTCTCCAAGTTTTAATTCTATAAATAAGAGGCTTCTTTCCTCATTTCATCATCCACAATTTGAGAAAATTTATTATACTCAAATCCATACTCAAGCTTTATCATTTTCATTTGTTTCATCAAAGTAAAGCTAGATTATTGCAGGTTTTCTCCATGGAGTTCATTTGAAGCAATCACCAACTGGATCACATCATCATAAAATCATCAAGAGCTTGCATAGGAGTTGGGAAAGGGCCAATTTCCACATCAAATTGGCACAAACTCCTCTATAAGATCAAGAGTTTTCATATTCTCAATAGGATTTAATCTATTTCATTGATTTTACATTGTATTCTTGCTTTCATTCCTATTTTGAACATATGTTAATGGATTTTATGGGGAACTTTGGTCTTAACATGCATTTGAATCCTCTTATGTGTTTGTTTGTTGTCTCTTGCAAGTATCAAGATCTTGGTTCACACACAAATTAAATTCCCACAAAGCCTCATTTGTCACAATTTACATGAATAATTTCAATCTTATAGCGGCCTTTGAATATGAAATTCATTCTTTTACTAAATTATTGTTCCTATAACTGATTGCACAAAATAAAATAACAACTATAGTTTATACTTCCTCAACATACACACTCTTTCGTCTACTTGGCATGTAGCATTAGATAATGGAATATTAACTAATGAAAAGCATATATGATGCTTTAATTAAAAAATTCACAATAATCAACAATCACATGGTTTCTAAAATTATTGTTAATAGGCTAAAAGGGGTGCTTGATAAGATGATCTCTATGAACCAACAAATCTTTGTTAAAGGTAGAAAAATCCTTGATTCTGCCATTGTTTCTCATGAGTATATTCACTCTATGGAATTTTGTAAGAAAACTATAATGATTTTAAAATTAGAAATCTTGAAGGCCTATGATAAGATTTCTTGGAGATTCCTCATTTTTGTTTTGGAGAAATTTGGCTTAAGTGGAAATATTTCAAAATTGATTAAAGCTTGTGTCACTACTCTAAGATTCTCTATTTTATTAAATGGTTTCCTCAAAGGGCTTTTTTCTTGTGGTAAGGTTTTAAGAAAAGGTGACACTCTTTCCTGTTACCAATTCATAATAGTTTCTAATTTTTTGGGGCATAACCTTTAGAGAATCCTCAATCAAGGTTTCCTCAAAGGGATCAAAGAAAAATCTTCTCTTCCTCCTACTTCCCATTAGTATTTTGTTGGGGATATAGTTATTTTTGGTTCTCCTTTGGTTATTGAAGTTTCTAATTGGAAATCCATCCACCAAGATTATGTTAAAGCTCTGGAACAACAAATTAACTACTCTTAAAGTAAGATATACTTCTTTAATACTAATTAATAGATAAAGGACAAGGTGTTAAGAATTCTTGCTTGCCACAAAGTTGTTCTTCTAGATGCTTAACTTGGTCTTCCCCTAAGTACAAAAATCCTCCTATTACTTGAACAATATATTATTAAAAGGATCCAAAAAAGTTGGCTAGCTAGAAAGGTAATATTTTTAGCCAAGAAGGGAAAATCCAACTCCTTTAATACTCCCTCCAAAATATTCTAGTTCACTTTCATTCTCTCTTCAAAATGACAACTTATATAATCATGAAAATTGAGAAAATACAAAAGAAATTTCTTTGTATAGGAATAGAAGAAAAAGCTAGGATATCCTTGGTAAGTTGAGATATGATTTGATCTCCAAATAAATTTGGGGACCTAAGGATAAGAATGCTAAATTTATTCAATAAATCTCTCCTTTCAAAAATTTCTTGGCACTTTATTTAAGGTACTAAGGATTGGGTTGAAATCCTTAAATATTTTGATAATGTTGATCCATGCTATCTACTCTTTTCTTAGGATTTCCCTAAGGGGTGGATAATTTGGAAAAATATAATAAAACTAGGAATGTTGTTAAAAAAAGTGTTACAAAGAGTGTGGGTAATGTCAAAAATATTAAATTTTGAGATGATTCTTGGTGAAAGGGTTCTATACTATCCTTAGTCATTCAGCTGAACCAAATCAAATAGGATCTCATAATACTTAATGGGATTTTCTTATATGATTATGTGGATTGGAGAGTTGATTCCCCAAAGTGGAAAAAATTAGCAACCGGGTAGTTGTGTTGAGGGCCTTGAGAGGGGGAAAAAAACCTAAGAAAGTGGATCCCTTCCCTATATTGGACCCTATAATTGGGGATTCTCTTCTATCTTATCATAATGGTCAAGATGATTTTATTTTGAGTGACAACCCTTTAGGTGCTTTCGTGGTTAAATCTTCCTATACTAGATTGAAGCAACCCTCTCTCCCTCCTCAAAATTTTGACTAGAGAAAACTATATAATGTTAAAATTATCCCAAAGATCAACTGGTTCTGGTGGGTAGTGGAACATCATAGAATGCTATTAATTTATTTCCTTAATAGAAAAGGATTTCAGTTTGCTAATAGGTTATCTCTATGTTTTGAAGATTCAAAAAGAATTATTCACTTGTTGTTTTAGTGCCATTTTTCTAGAGATTTTTTGACTAATGTCTTTTGTATTATTTTTATTGATTGGGTGTTTCCATATTACCTTAAGGACCCTATTTATCAATTGAATAACTATCCATTTAGACATCCAAATATTGTGATACTATAGAATAAAATTCCTCCTTTTGTTTCTTGAAACCTATGGAAGGAAAGAAATAACAATATTTTTAGAGATCAACGCAAAAGGAACATTGAGGTTTTCTTGAGCACAAAGTAGTAAATTCCATATAATATAAAATCAAAAAGCTTTGATTATTGTAAACTAATTCCTAACTAAAAGGATCTTAGAATTGGGAAAAACTAGGGAATTAGAAAAGATCTAACAAGAATCAATTAGGCCAAGATTTTGAGTAGAAGAATGACCATTTGGACCCATCCTACTAAAGTATGGTTCAAGCTTAATTTTGATGGTTGTTCAAAGGGTAACCGAGGTGCTATTGTTTTTTTTCGTATAATAAGAGATCATAAGGGTATCTAATTAATTTGAAAATGGGTGCTTTATGGCCTAGGTCATATAACACCATTCTTCTCCTATTATCACTCAAATATGCCCTAGGATCCAAAATTGGATTGACTATTAGAAAAAATGTGAGTCAATTCTCAACAAGGAAGACCTAGGGGGGATCTTTCACCACCAATCAAGAGCTTGGAAAAGACAACTTAGCATTCAACTCACAAAAAACCTAGTAATGCAAGCCAAATGATAAGTGCAAATGAAAAAATTAAGTAATAGAAAGTTAGGATGTATGTACCTAGGAAGTATAGAAATGTAATGAGGATCTTGGAAATGCAAAATAATAGTCAAAATATGCTCAGGATGACAAATATTCACTTACTATTGTCTTAGTCCCACTACTTTTTTTTTAGGGGAATTGTAGAATCTTCAGATGTCGAAATAAAATATGAAAGAATCTCTACAAAATACTCCTTGGAGGACTAAGACGCCCTTACCGTAGACTTAGTCCCATCATGAGTTTTTGAAATCTCTAAATGTGATTCTAAGGCTCAATGCCTACACTTCCTTCTTAAATTTCAAGTCTTGAAACTTCTAGATTTGGCTTGTAGGTGAGTTTCCATGAAGATGACAACTTTGCAATGCAACTTTGCAACATTTTGAAACTTTGCACTTCAAATGATCTTCAATTCTTCAACCAAAATTTTCAAATGCAAACATCCAAGAGAGGAAAAACTTATTGATTGTTAGTAAATGGGGGTTTTCCTTGGTGAAACCCCTTGTTGGTAATTAAACCTTTGAATGAAATGAAATAATGGAGGGAAATGATGAATGAACAAAGTGTTATGTTGCAACTCACCAAACCCCTATTATGAAATTTGAAAACTTGTGTGAAGTGGGTAGCTTGAATGTAGATCTTGAATTGAAGTAACGCTTGATAGATTTGTTGGAAATTGGATTGCATCAAATGATTTTCATTAATGCCAACAGGTTGTCATTGATGTCAACATAGTACTGAATGTATGAGACAATTACCGAAAGCTATTTCCTCTTGAAAATGGATGTTATATATATGGTTTAGAATGTTGGTTGGTTTTTAGGTTCAGTTTCTACTATGAGACAAGCTATGATTTTAATATTTGAAGGTCTAGGTCGACTCATCATATACAATATATTACATGGAATAGCTATTTTTTATGGATGTTTTCTGACATAAGAAATGCATTAACCTTATATGGTGTCTACCTAATTGATGATTAAGATATACTTGCATATATATAAGATATTTTGAGGAATGAAGAAGAAGAGAGATAAACACACGAGTGAGGAGTGGAAGTGAATATATGAAGTGGATGTGAAATGTGGAGTTAGTGTGAGTACGAAAAGGATTAAGAGGTGTGTAAGGATCTGAGTCTAAATGCTTTATCAGTTGTGATCAGTATATTTTTGTTGAGAAACTATTGTGTGAGGCAGTACTTCATATTCTGAGCTTCAGTGGAATTGAACCCTACACATTGAAGGTGTACTCTATCAGTTTAATCTTTAGGAAATGAGCCATAACTTTTTTATTCTTACAGTAAGCCATCTTTTGTATCTCTGAGTTGTAGCCCTGTGGAAAATGAGTCTGAATAGTGACTCCTTATCTCATAAAGTGAGCCTTATCTCTAGTAGTGAGCCTTTTTTTTAATCAATTTTGATATTCTCTATAGTGTGAGTTAATTCTCATCGTGGTTTTTCCCTCATTGGGTTTTACATGCAAATCTAGTGTTATTGTGTTATTGTGCTGTATTTGAGTTTCTACATTGATATTTGATGATTAATCATTTAAGCAATTTTATGTATTAGTTTTGGTGATTGAATTAAAGGTTAAAATATATGACAACTGATTCAGCCCCACTCAGTTGTTCTACTCAAAAATTGGTATCAGATCTTTGTCCTTTGGAATGAGTTTAACAGCTCAAATGATATCTTGGTAGGTTGAACTAAATGATGAAGGGATCTGACTTGGATGAAGAAGTAAGAATAGAGGAGACAAAGTCTAAAAGTGAAGATATAAAAGAAAATGTCAAGCAAGTAGTTGAACACATTCAGAAACTAAGGAATTAAATCCAAAAATTTAAGTTGAAACATAGAGAAGTTAACAAGGAACTAAAGGAAGTAAAGGAGACTATTAAGAATCTAAGAATGAAACTTGAAGAAAGCAAAAGGATCGAAGAGAATCTGAAATTGGAAATTGAACAAAGGAAGATAGAGGAAGAAAGACTAATAAAGGCTATCAGAAAAAGGACAAAAAAATGTGATATGCTTGAACAAGAAGTAGTAACCCTACAAATTGGTCTAGAAAAAGTGAAAGATCATGAAGAAAGGTTCAAGAAAAGCTCCACAATACTTGATGAGTTGATTCCATCTCAGAAAAATGCAAAGGATAAAGGTGGGCTAGGATTTGAAGAAGTACAAAGCACTAAAGTAGTTCTCAACAAAATAAATAATCAAAGGAAGCTTAAAGACAATTCCTACCAAAAAAAGAATTGAAGGATTGATACTGGAAGGATTCCCATCTGACAACCTAATGCTCAAAGGTACCCATCTTTTAATGGCTCTTTTTTCTCATGTAATAAATTTAGACAAAGAAATAGAAAGTAGAAGTAGAATGAACCAAAATAAAATAAATTAGAATGTTGGATTCTTTGCTAGAAAATGTTATGATTGCAACAAATTTGGACATAAAGAAATAGAATGTAGAAGCCAAATGATGATGAATAGATTTGACACAAGTAGAAGAATTCAATCATTTCAAGGCCATCGCTACACATGTAATCTTATCAAACATAAGGAAAACTAGTGCAGATCAAGGATAAATGCAAGTCAGGTTCATCAAAGATATGTTATGTGCTACACTTGTAACAAACTAGGACATATCTAAAAAATTTATTGGAACAAAGTTTGGAAAAAAGCTAATCTAGAACATAAGAACAAGCCTAAGAATAGGGTAGATCTAGGAGAAGTGAGCAAAGAAATTACAAAATTTTGGAGAAAGAAGGAAGAACCTGAGAACAACGACAAATCAAATAATCATTTATATGCATCTGGTGTAGATACCTTTTTCAAGAACTAAACCCAGTAATGGCTTCAAGGGGAGCAATAAAAAAAGAATCTAACAAACCCCTAATATATGGGGTGTCATATGATGACACAAGGATAAGTAAGGTGAATCTGTAGTTTGATGGAATTGAATAAAATTCTAGTAGAAAAGATGAAAATCAAGAAATTTGTTGAGCCTTTCTTACCTTATAGTGTTTCTCAAAATTGATCTACAACATTGGCGAAGAAGAAGGTACTGACAAAGTGAAGTACAAATGATGATGTCATAGGAAATAAACTAACTTTTTATCATGAAACCCTAAAAGCATGATTGTGTTTTCACTTCTCAAATTATGAATCAAATGAGCTATGGAGAAGTTTGCAACTATGAAATAAGGAGTTAGGGTTATTGGAAAGAAAAATTATGGAGAACAAGGTAGAAATAATGGAGTCAAAGGAAAGGATGGTATTTAATCCACACAACAAAAAATTGTAGAAATTAAGTAAGCTACAAATTGATGAATTTAGCCACGAAAAGATTCAAAATATTAAGGGTTCTCTTTCAGTTGAGAAAATACAAAAGGTTAAGAATTTAGGGTGCAAGGGCTTAGATATTTGGACCAAATTTCCATACTTTTTAGATGTGGATATTGTTTGGTTTATCCTAAGTAGAATTCAACGTGATCATATGAACTAAGACAAACCCTATGAGATCACAAAGGAAGCAATTGTAGCGATAATACAATTATGTAATGTTGGATCTGTACCAGTAAAGAAGTCAATAAAGAACAAAGAGGTTGAAGACCTAGCTGGGGTAATAGGAGATCAAAAGGAACTTCTAATTCATACTATAATCATCCCTGTGATAAGGTATGTGACATATGGAATTTCATATAATATCTATTTCAAGAATAGGGAAGGCTCTACTTTGGTGATTGTTGTTTATGCTGTGCATCAAATGGTTGAAAAGAATGAGGATTTGGACTTTTGTGAGTTACTGAGAAATCATTTTATGGAGAATATTACTATGGAAAAGACTGACAATTACCCTTTTCATTTTGGATCTTTGGTTATATGTTTGATGATGTATTTTCTAAAATCATTACCATTGAAAGAGAATGTTGTGTGGAAGTTAGTTATACCAATTCGGAAGTAGGTCTACCAATATTTGGAATGTCTAGCAAAAAGGAAAATATTTGTAAAGAATACTTTGAAAACAAAATAAATGTATGGAGCTTTGGCATGATTCCCAGTGTAGCTATAATGTGTGAGGTAGATTCCTCCTTGGGTAAGAGAAAAGCAAGAAGAATCATATCAAGTTCTCCTCTAAAAACCAAGAAACTAAAGTTTGAAGGGAAGAAAAAAGAAAAGGAAGAAAATTTTACTGAGGCAATTGATCTGGAATCAACATATGATGATGAAGGATACTGCACTAAGGAGAAGGTGTTGAAGTTCTTTAGGAAATCTGATGGACTAAAGAAGATTGGAGATGTTTGGTTGTCATGGCCATCATATGAATAGGATGAGATCGCAAACACCTTGGCTATTTACATAATTCATAATGATATTGATCTAAGTGAATTGACAAGTGGTACCAAAAGTATTGATTGAGCAAATTGAAAATAGATTAAAGGCACAGTCACCTAGTGAAACAAAGGAAAAAGATGAGATTCAATTGGATATGGAAGAAAGATGTGGAAATGCATAAAAGAGATTAACTGAAAGCTTGAATGAATTGAAAAAATGCATCAAGAGTGTAAACAATGTGTATAGGTATTGTATCTGGTGGCTAGTTGCTATCAAAAACTACAAAGAAAAAAATTATGCTTATGAGTTTGAGTTGGATTCTATTGGAAAAACATATGTTATTCTTAATGACAAGGATGAAACGCAGAAGAAAAGGATCAATTCATTATAGTCTAAACTTGCATTCATTGTGATATATAGGGGTGGTATTGTGAAGACTTTTTGGAAAATTAAAGAGATAATTGAGTTGATATTGGAAGAAATTTTTGGTCAACAAGTGGAAGCTAAGAGAAATGAACAAAATATTGCTATCCTGAATACTCTTCTAGAAACAATTGATTCAATAAAAAAAAAAACAATATTTCTTTAAACATTTGGTTGGTAGAGGATTCTTGGAAGACATTTCTTCCAAAGCAAAAATAAAAATACAAGAAAATATTTTAAGGAAAGAAGGATTGAGGTAAAGAACCATTTTTGATATCATTTTTGAAGACTATCTTTGTAAAATTTTGATGTAAGGGGGAGAATTTTATTTTATTTTCCATTGATGTCAAAGGGTGAGAGAAAGCATGTGAAAAGAATGAAAAACATTTCATCTTATCAAAGGGAAGAACTACAAGGTTGTTATTGTTGAATTTTCACATCTTGTGTTGCCATCAGTGACAAAGGGGGAGATTGTTGGAAATTGGATTGCATCAAATGGTTTTCATTAATGCCAATAGGTTTTTATTGATGTCAACATAGTGCAAAATGTATGAGATAGTTATCAGAAGCTATTTCCTATCGAAGATGATTGCTATAAATGGTTTAGAATGTTGGTTGGTCTTGTGTGTTGGTTTTTAGGTCCAATTTCTACCATGAGACAAGCTATGATTCTGATATTCGAAGATATAGGCTGACTCAACATATACAATATATTATGTGGACTAGCTATGTTTTATGGATGTTTTGCTAACATAACAAATGTGTTAACCTTATATGGTGCCAACCTAATTGATGATAAATATATACTTGTTTATATATAAGATGTTTTGAGGAATGAAGAAGAAGGGAGAGATATGTGCATGAGCAAGAGAAGTGGAAGTGAATATATGAAGTGGATGTGAAATATGGAGTAAGTGTGAGTGCAAAAATGATTAAGAGGTGTGTGAATATCTGAGTCTAAATGCTTTATCAGTTATGATTAGTATAGTTTTTTTGAGTGAATACTATGTGAGGCAATACTTCATATTATGAATTTCAATGTAACAAAACCTTACACATTTAAGGTGTTTAATCAGTTCAATCTTTTGGCAGTAATCCATATTTTGTATTTTTGGTTTGTAGCCTTATGGATAGTGAGTCCTTATCTCTAGCAGTGAGCCTTTTTTGTAATCGGTTTTGATATTCTCTATAGTGTGAGTTAATCCTCACTGTAGTTTTTACCTCATTGGGTTTTCCACGTAAATTTGGTGTTATTGTGTTGTATTTGATTCTTTGCACTGATATTTGATGATTAATCATTTAAACAGTTTTAAGTATTAGTTTTGGTGATTGATTTAAAGGTTAAAATATATGAAAACTAATTCAACCCCCCCTCTTAGTTGTCCTATTCAATAGGATATTGACTTGAATTGCTTGCTTGAATCAAAACCCTACAACACAAATGTTAGCTCAAAAACACACATGAAGTAAGAATATCTTTGATATGATGCTTGAATCTTGATGATGACTCCAAATGATTGATGAATTTCTCTTGAATGCTCTTTTGATCACAAAATTTATATAATGTATGAATACTCAAGTTGCTACGATGATCTCATGAATTTCTTAGATGAGAAAGACCCTTGTATTTATACTTATCCATGCTTAATATCCTAAAATTACACAACACCAAGCTGACATATGAATTTATTAAATAAAGGAGGCTAAGTCTTTCCAAGATTTGAAATTAAATCCCAAAAATAACTTGAGAGGGACTAATATTCCCTAGGTGGCATCTTGGTCCAGAGGCTTGAAACTTAGAGCATAGATTCCAAAAAGTGGCCTTTTAAGGTTCCTTTAAAATTAGGGTCCTAAGATCTTTGGAGGGAAAAGACACCCTAGGTTGTGTTTTAGACCCAATCCAAAAATCAAGGACACACAACCAAAATCATTAAATGATCATTCATCCTTTTATGTTTGTTGGGATTAGCCATAAAAAGATATAATTTATTAGGCTTGTGGATGCAAAATAGGACCAATTAAGACATAAATAAGGATAAAGAGCAAGGAAGGCCCAAACAAGTGTGAAAATGCAAGGGTATGCATTTTCCTACACTACATTTAGCCCCCAATTTAGTGAGAGGATGAAATTGCTTCAAACTCGTACTAAAGTAGCCAACCACACAATAAATAAGGGTTCAAAAGTACAAATGATAGTAAGGTAGGATGAAAATAATCAAGAGGGTGGCCATGCACCTAGGATCAAGATCCTATGGAAAACCAACATAGGCACAAAGGAACACACTTTTGGATGATATATGAATCCACAACAAGATCACAAACATACACCATCAAATATAGAAAAGGAAAAAGAAAGAAGAAAAAATAAAAAATGCAATGGATCAAGCTTCGACTATCTATCTAATGTGTTTTGGACTAGGTCTAGGTTGTTTTTCCAAAAAAAATTTACAAGTGGAACACACTATCCACTATGCAAAATAAATGCATGCTCACAAGGGCTAGTGAATCTAGTTGTCCACTAGGTGAGCCCCAAGAGATCCATATCAAAGGCATAACCCCATTACTTCAATAAGGACAAAAAAATGTGCACTCACAAGGGCTAGTGAAGCTAGTTTTTCACTAGGTGAGCCCCAAGGAACCATATCAAAGCCATACATCCATGACTTTAATAAGGTACAAAAATGCATGCAACAAGAAAAATGGATGTTCGAAGGTATTTTTCTTAGTTCATGTGAGGTCTTAATCTTAGGGGACATTGTTCCTAATATCTGCAAGAGAGGACCAATCAAAGGATAAAAGATTAGCCACTTAGCGAATACAATGTGTAACATTACCACTAAGAGGAATGTAATATGCTAAGATGGAACATGCTCTTGAAGGGCATTACTCCCAATGTCACCACAAAGATAAAAACACATCTCATGGAATAAGAAAACCACATCAAGGAACATGGAAAGAAATGAAAAGAAAATAAATGCAAATAAAATCATGCCAAAATAATTCCAAAATCATGCTGGAATGTATGCCCCCACATTAAGGAAATTACAAAACACAATGTTGTGGGAAATTAATTTAAAGTAGAAAAACATGAGAAAGGAAAATAGAGCTTCCCCCAAAACTCAGTATGTCACATGCAAGCCAACTTAATGAATGTCAATCACATGCCCGGATTGCTCTTTTATGTACATCAAAGGTGGTCAACTAACCAAAAGGGACAATGACAAGTGACATACGAGGACAAGGTTGCCTAACCCCTTGCCCCCACTTAGTGCAAGACAAGGATGAGCCAAATAGGATGAAAATAAGTATCAGTTGGAGGAAATAGGTTCTTCAACATTGTAAGGAAAAGCACCACAATCCTTAAGATGTTGAATTTTGTTTCTTAAAGCTTTACATTCATTAGTAGAATGACAATGAATTCTATGATATGAACAAAATGAATTCTTGTAGTAAAATTTCTTTCATATTCTTGGAGGGTGAGATATAAAGCAATCCTAGAGGAGTCAGGTATGTGCAGGATCATGATAGGCCAAAAAGTGGCGATATGATGGGTATGTGTACGGTATGTGGCTGATGACTATTTTTTACCCAAAATTGATGAAACAAAAAGGGTTTTTAAAGGAGATTCTCATCTTTCCACCAATGTAAATTATTCTTTACTTTGAATTTAATAAATAATTATTATTCATTTTCTATTTGAATTACGACTAAAATCCTTATTGATAGGCTGGTTAAAAAGCATCTATAGCTTTCAAATGGTATCAATTTTTTTGAATTTGAAACATGCATCACATTCTATGCTTTACATACTATAGGATTAAAAAAAAATGAATTTCATGAATTTTTGACCAAGATAAGGTGGTCAAACATATGAGTTTTTTATATTTTTTAAAAGTTGTAATAATAAATTCATAATTAATTATTTACTTGGAAAGTAAATACAAAAACTATGCATCACAGTAGGACATGAGTCCTCTACTTATATCTAAAATATTATAAAAAAATATTATCATTTTATTGTGGTTAGGCTGGTCAGACAGACACCTACTTATTTTTTCCCTGAAATTTAAGTACTATTGCATTGAAATTTCAAATTTTCATCAAATAGATTTTATTTTATTTTAAATAAACCTAGTAGTTTAGAAACTACATTCAATTTTATATGGATTCTATTATTACATATTTTTGAAATAATATATATAACTTATTCAAATTTTTATGTCAAGTTTCCTAACTTTGATTTTTCTGATTTTTTCGCCACTTAAGGGTCTTTTTTTTCCATGATGATCTTGCACATACCTAGTCTCGACAAGATACTCTCTTGATCAATAGTAGAAATTGTTTCTTTATTCACAAAAGATGTTATACCCACATTAAATGATAAGGATGTAGATGACAAGGGAGACAAAGGTGGTAAACCTAGATCTTTCAAGAAAGAGTATGGTATATTAGTTTGGTTTGCATGTGTTCATTGCATGCATGTGTAGGAGGTAGATCATATCCAATACCATAACAATCTTCTAAGTCAGATGAAGAAGGTTTATGTTTTTGAGAAGGATTGGCTTCTTCAGGGGAACACAAATCCCTTTTAAAGTTATGCATCCTCCCCCCATGAGGGATTGAAGTTATATAGACCCCATCACCACCATTGGTTAATTTTGTAGGATTAAGTTGAGAAAATGAAACACAAGGTTGTTTTGGTTTATATTTTGATATTTTTCACTCTCCTATAAAGGAAGGTGTAAAACCCCAATTGTCATTAGAATTTGTATCTAAAAATGAATTATTTATATATGATGCTTTGGAAATTCATTTTTATGATTTGGATTTCAGTAAAGTCCTAGATGTAGGTTGCATTCATTGTTGCATTACATCTTTCATTAGTGAAAGTGCATCTAGGGTTTCTTATATTTGCATTAGTGAAATTTCATATAGGTTGCATTTTTTCTTTCTTGCTTCATCTAATCTCATTGAAAAACTAAAAAGTGCATTGTTAATTATCATAATTGCATTTAGGAACTGATGGAACCTACAAAAAATTCATGTTTCATCTTAAACCCCTATCAAATTTAGACATAGGACTGATATATGAGGGTTTAAGATTTGTCTTTCATAAAAACTTGTAATGTTTTATTTTGTAGTTGACTACCTATTGCCCATTGTCGATCGTCTTAAAACTTCTTGTGTGCATTATTATTGTCTGGTAACCAGTTCCCCAATCCTAAGTCAAAGAATCTTAATTTTTATAAGGTTAAGTTAAAGGCCTATTTGGACTTTACATCCTTTGCATTATAATGGCTTAGGTGTTTTTGAGTCCTTTCTATCATATCATTCTAGAGGGTCCCATTCATTAAAACAACTTATGAGAATGTACCTAAATATTTTCACTTAAGTTTTGTTGGCCTATATCTTTATCGCTCATCGCTAATTACTTTTGAAGTGTATGTTCCAAATCGGCGACAAGCGATGATATGAGTTTCTTTGATATTTCTTATCATGAATAGTTGTGGAACTCTTAAATTGAATGAGCGATGAGCAATGTCCTCTTTATTAATGAGGGATCACTTATCACCAATACCTTTTGATCCTTCAATGTTGTAATAGTGATAAGCGATGCCCTCCAACATTATGATCTTATTTTTATCACCTATTGTGGATATGTTATGAAATGATAATTTAAAATCAGCAGTGAGCAATGGGATGGGTTTCCTTTGTATCACAACTCGCAGATTTATTTTAAGTGCTAAGTTCTATATTAGCGATATGTGATATGTAATGGCACTATGATGATCTCTCATCACTAATTTCTTGCAAACCATATGGGGAGAATTAGCAATGAGAAATGACCTGATGTTTTCTACTACTTACGATTGATCCATTACAAAGCCTTCAACCTTGATTGGAAATGAGCAATAGAGTTCCTTATTTAAAAGTTTCTTTCACTAATTTTAGTACATCTTATATGTGATTCCTTTTGTCCCATTGATTTTCATGCAAGTGTATGTGTCTAGATTTGATGTGCTCACTATACTCCCTATCACTGATAGGATCCTAGGTGTGAAGATTGGATTAGCGAGGAGAAATGGAAATGAACATGATCAAAGGATAAGCCTCAGATCCAAGCACTAAGATTTCATCACATAAAACATTTGCATCACTAATGGATCTAGAAAAGGATGAAGTATATCAATGATAAGCGACAACTGCTACATGAATAGGATCCGTGGTGGAATCCTGAGCACCTTGCATGAAGAAAAGAGGAAGTTGGCGAGATGAACTAATAACCATTGATGTAGTTTTAAAGCTGAATGATCAACAATCAGGGTTTAAACCTAAATGGCTAATTGTCAATTCGCTCGTATGAACTTACTATCAAGCATTAATGGTGGCATGCCTCTCTGTTGGTGGTAAAAGAAAGTAGATACCTAGTTGATCATGCACTTGGACTCATTGGTTAGAAAAAGGGATACTAGGAGCTAAAGAAATTGTGAGGGAAGCTCCAAAAATTACCTATAACAAATGTGACATAGCATTCACCTAGGTAAGCAAAACTGATATCTACTTCTAGCTAAAGTATTAAGGTGAATACCTTAGAAAGTTGATAAAAAATTGGGGAATTATCTCTTTGTTCACTACTGATAGCTTCAATTTGGTGATTAAGCACTAGATAGATTTTGAGGAAAGTGTCATTTTCAATAGTAGTGCTTTGTGCTCTCATAATTGTGAAGGGTTTCTTTTGACTATAGGAAATTGCAACCCTAGTTCTATTAGATTGCAAACATGAGTGATTTGGAGCCTAGTGAATCAAGTATTAGTCCAAAGAGGAAACCAAAATAGAAGAGGGTTAAATGACTTAAAACTCAGGATGTTTCAGCTGAAGTTATGTCTAAGCCACTGTCAGTGTCCAACCCTTCACCAAGTAGTCCTGCAATGTCCACTAGGTACAAAAGTGCAAAGAAAGAAACAAAAAAAATTACGTAAGAGGACTCTAGGGACATAAAGGAAGGAGGGTCATGAATTGGTAAACAACCCATAGGTCAAGTTTCCATGAACACTACCTGTTGATTGATAGTGTTGGAGAAATTGGTGAAAATCCCCAACCTCAGAGCGGATGGAAATTGTTCTAGTATGCTTTCAATAGGTGACATTCTAGCAAGCCCGCATGTTATCTATGGGGGTTGAACCTTGGAAAGTTGGTGGTACCGAATGTGTTTGTAGAAGTCGACTTAATAATAGAATTGGATAGGTACTATAACCCTATGGATAGGACAATCAGAAGTGAAAATGGTGATATAATTTTGCAAGTAACAAAGGAAAATATGATAGATGTATTTGGGTTAAATCCCAATTATACTATAAAGTTTAGGCATGCTGAGTTGTATGCTAAGTATGACAAGAAGAAATATGCATACAAAGAAAGATTGTGTGTGTGAAAAAAAAGGAGCAAGGAGAAATTCACTACTAAGGATGTTGAGCCTTTCAAGTGAAGAGAGTTTGAAGATTACTTTAAGAAAACTTATTATTGCTTAAACCAAGTTTTCACTTGGGACTTTGTGGTTAGGATAGCCCCAGATTTTTTGGTGATGGTGTCAGATATACAAGGTCATAATCAAAATACTGGTTTTGATTGTGCCATTTTTTTTTTTGAATGGATGCATGAGGACTTCCTCAATCTGAAAAAGGAGGTGCTCCCCTTATATTTCCCCCATTACTCTTTGTTGATGCATATGCTCTTATGGGAGGGTGATTATGAATGGAAATAAAATTGGATTTGAAACTTAGGGATAGTGAAAATAATGTTCTACTAGTACAGATGTGGACATACATTTGGGATCAGGAGTGCTCCAATTCCAATTATATCTTGTTTGCTAATACTACCAGATATGGTATCGTAGAAACATTGGTTGTTGCACCTATATTTAGGATTTCTCCAGAGATCAGAAGTATCATGTGCCCAAAAGATATACCAAGATAATCAACCACACATAACTGGGAAGATTGGTTCTTACATTCTGAATATACTTTGATCAGAGCCTATGGAGCTAAAGTGGCACCTCATTGTTTTCCCCTGTGTGTCTCAGAAAAATTGGATTTTTATGGAGCTCATGTGGAAAATTGATGTCATGGATTATGAGATTTTTAGAAAGCCTAGGAAAGGTATTGTGGTAAATCCACAATGTGCTTTCACTTACTTCACAGTCACTTCTCCTGAGGGTATGAAAAGTTTGGCATCATGTTAAATAATCTCAAAATGCATGTTGATGAGATTAGATTTTTTTATCCAAAGGGGTTTGTGGTAGGAAGAAGAAGACAAAATCTTAGGAATCATACATCAATAATAAACATTAAGGAAAGTATCATTAAAAGGAATTCCTTTTACATAAGTCCATATAATGTAATTGCAAACCCCCTGCAAAGATCCTTCACTATGCTAAGTGATTATTAGTTTGGTGAGTTTAAGGTAAAGGTAAAGGAGGCTACTGATAAAGCACAACTTCTCCTAGAGCAGAAATGACAACAATAGGCTATAGATGTCCCAAAGCAGCCTATAGAGGTTCAGGAAGTCAGGGAGGAACAAATGGTGGAACATCTTCTAGGGAATGTAGAGGTGGAGTAGAAATTTCCTCCTAATCTTGAAGAAACTCATAATTTAGATGTTCCCCCTAATATAATTGTCAAATGGAAATATGACAGAGAAAGTGATGATGATCCCAAAATTAGGGAGTGTCATGAATTTTTGTAGACCAAGGAATTTTAGGAGTTTATGATTCAATAGTGGAGTAAGGAGATAAAGGAGAGACTTGAATTAGCCCAAGCTAATGTTGAACCTTCTCATCAAGAGGAAGCTAAGAAAGTAGAGGAAGACAAAATTAGGGATGAAATTGTAGCTATTACTCCCATTGAGGGTAGAAATTTTTTCAAGGATAGTGGAGTCATGTTATTGCTAGTATGAACTATCACTACTACCATAGCATATGATGTAGTGAGAAGAGACCCTCAAGCTTTAATATCTAAAGATCAATTTGAGGATAAAGTGTTTGGTTCTGGATATAGTCCAAAGTTGCATACTCTTGCAATTTGGTCTATGGCACCTAATACTGGAAAACATGATGTTGCTAATACTATTGAAGAAGTTAGTTTTTCTTTGGTTGTCAAAAGAGCTACTGACATATCTCCTATCCAAACAGCTAAGTTAACTACCCATGTTGTGATGATTAGTGTTGATGCTACACATATTTCTCAGAAAAAATATGACTCTTTGGTTGAGGAGTACAATAAGGCCCTGGATGAGTTAAATAAGATGAGAGTCATTGTTCAGGCTACTCATAAGATAATAAATCACCCATCTTCTTCTTCATTTGATTTTTCTACATAGGATAGGGAGACCTTGGACTTGAGAATTGATGATCTAAAAGGTAAGTTGATTGCTAAGAAGGAAAAAGTCAAGCAGGAAAAACTTGAAACAGTCAAGGTGGAAAATGAAATTTTTGAGGATGTACTAAAGCATAGTGTGACCAAGTTGGTGGATAAGAACAATGATGTTTGGGCCACTTATAAGAATATTCATGAGGGAAATACATAGTATCAACAAGTACAAGAGGCCTTCAGGAATGAGTGGAATAATTGGATTACTAGGGTAAATGCTCTGAAAGAAAGGATGCTGAAAATGAATGAGGACCCAAGGCACATACCAATATTCCAAAATTTTTGCAAGTCATTAACTCAATAAATGAGATAACTACTTTCCATGGAAAGTTAGGTATACAGCTCTAGAGTAAGTTGAAGCTATTATGGCCTTAACTGTCACTGACTACATCTTGCTCAATTCAAATATTGACACAATGGTATAAATTGAAAGAAAGATGGACATATTTGTTAAAGAGTTCAATATTTTAATTGATGCTAGATATGCTCAATATATTACTAAGGTGCAGGATATGTTGAATGTAAAATGGACCACTGAGGAGGAATATAATACTTAGTTGGAGAAATACACAAAATGAATCTATGCAAGGATTAGTGAATAAGATGAATAATGGATGGGAGAAGAATTTAATACATAGCCTGAATATAGTACAAATTAGACCTTTGATAAAAACATGGTAAAACATTATTTTCTCCTCATTTGGAAATGAATAGCATGTGATGCTAATGTGGATAAGATAATTTTCTCTTGTTTTCTTTCCTTGTCTTGCTTTGTAAGTTTTATTTTCTTGGCTTTCCCATGGTTGGCATTTATTGAGCGCATGGAGAATATCTTGAAATTGTTGTAACAAACTAATGATGTCTTGAGGTGGGAGCTATTTTCTATGAGTTGAGATTAATTTTTCCTCATTTTTATTTGCTTCACCTAAAGACTTGAATGTAAATGAAAATAGAATATTGATGCAGCGGTCCAATGAAATCTTGACATGTGTGATTTTTGGCTTCATGCTTTTTTTGCTCCTTCGTCTCTATAAGAAGGAATTCAAGGCCAAAAGTAGGAGTTAGCTGAAAATTTTGAGTTAACACTGTGAAATTGTCAAGACAATACAAAGCAAGTTTTAGAGTTTTTGTTTTAAGTTTCTTTCGGTGTTCATCTTTATGCATGTAATTTTGATAGCAATATAGCATTGATAATACAAGGTAAAATCATTTTGATGGTTATTGTCTCTCCTTGTATGTGTTCTATAGGTTATGAGTGAAAGCAATCCAAGATTTCTTTTTTTTGTCTTTATCATTTCATGTGTTCTATAGGTTTATTGAGGTTATAGGTGTTATTTTTTTAAATGTTATCAGGTCACATAGAATTATATTAACTCCACATTTGGAATAAAGGCACTAGATCATGTAGAGTATTTGTGGCTCATTTTTCTATGTTGATTCATTAGCTACTCAAAATTTAAATCATAAAATTTCAAGTGGATACTACTATTGTTGTTTTTTGTTAAAGTTCCATCCTCTCATGCACAATATATATGGCATTGATTAATAAGTTGCCAACTTATTTCATGCATATTATTGAATAGTTTTATGAGAGATATTTGTTATTGGAAATGTGTTTGATTATAGTTGTGTGAAGTATCTGAGTATACATTGTGGGATCACCCTCCTAAGTTTCACAGATCCAAATGAGTAGGAATAGAAGTCTTGCAGCTTATACTTATTCATTGGCCAATCCCTTTAGAAATACTGATAATTAGAAATGACAAAATCCATAGGTACTTTTGGAGATCAGTTTGGTTCTTAAAAAATAGCCAACAGATTGGTGACTCTGCTATGGACTAGCTAAGTCCAAATTCTCTTGTACAATCAGAGTCAGGTTGTTAGTTTTGATATTCTTTACTTTTTGAAGAATAATTGGTTTTAATTTTGTTGCATTGGTCCCATCATACCAAGTCTTATGAGTCAAGTGTTATTCCATTCTTCCACTTTTTGTCAAGTAATGTTTAAAGTATTTTCTGAAGTAACAAGTACAAAATCAAAGTGCAGTCACTTTTTATTTCCTAGTATTCTAGGTGGCAACTCTGAATTCTCTAGTACTAGTGTAAAGATTAGTTCCCAAAGGGAAAATAAGAAGAAATATTTTTCAGTACTTGACATTATGAGGAAGAAAAAAAGTTATGTGAAGAAGCACCTTGAGCAAAGGATAGAATCTAGACCTACAAAAGAAAATCAACCTGACTGGGTCAAAAAACACTTTGAATCAAGTAAGTCTATCAATTCCCCTCTTGATGTATCTCCTACTTTCAATATTTATATAAGTAGTGCTAGTATCCATGAAGAAGGACATGAAGTTCAAGGGTCAAATACAGACCAAGGAAATTTTTTGATTGAACAAGTGTTTGATAGTGAGCTAAATATTTTAGGAGAGGAAGATAGGTGGCAGTTTTGGGAAAAGAATAAGTTCTCTGATCCTTCAACTCCTATACTAGGCTCCATTTTTAATGGAAATAATTTTAAGCCATGAGGTAAATCTCTCGATGATCCAATCCACTTTTCTCTTGAGGAAGACACTGTTGACCATCACTACTTTACTCCTGCCCCAAGTAAGCATGGGGATGTTCTAGAAAATGAGGAGGAAATAGATAATGACATGAAAGCTATAGAGTAGGACAATATTTTATAACATTTTAGATATAAGTAGAGGATTCATGTCAATAAAATGACAATATTTTTTGTTAACATTTGAGATATAAGTAGAGGATTCATGTCTAGATGTGATGCGTATTTTTTTGTAATTTTTTTCCAAGTAAATAATTAATTATGGATTTTTTATTACAACTTTTAAAAAATATAAAAACTTGTATATCTAACCACCTTAACTTGGTCAAAACTTCATGAAATTCAATTTTTCTTTTTTTAATCCTATAGTATGTGAAGCATAGAATGTGACCCATGTTTCAGATTCAAAAAATGTGATACTGTTTGAAAGCTACAGATGTTTTTCAATCAACCTATCAATCAATACATTAATCATAATTCAAATAGAAAATGAATAATAATTAATTATTAAATTCAAAGTAAAGCATAATTTATAATGGTGGAAAGCTAAGAATCTCTTTTAAAAACCCTTTTCATTTCATCAATTTTGGGTAAAAAAAAATTGTCAGCCACATACCCTACAAATACCCATCATATCACCACTTTTGGCCCATCATGATCCTGTACATACCCATTAGTTTCAAAAAAAGGAACCCCATTTAAAAATAATGATGTGAAGAAGTTTTTAGAAAAAATCCACATTCAAAACCATTTCTTAACACCTTACTACCCACAATCTAATGGTCAAGACGAATGAACTAATAAAACTCTTGAATAAATCCTAAGGAAAATAGTAAGAAAACACAATAAGGATTGGAACACTCAATTATCATATGCCTTGTGGGCTTATCGCACTAGCATTCGAACACCTATAGGAAACACACCTTATGTATTGATAGAAAAGGGCCCCCTAACATTGCCTTGATTTAGTGTTACAATGTGTCTAACATATTCATATTAGGTACTAGGAACTTGTTAACCAAATGATCTGATCGATGCATTATTTGGAGTGTTGTAAAGTTTTGTAAAACACTTTCACACTTTTCTATGGTTTTATTTAACAATTAGGCTTCTTTATGCTTTAATTGGCCTTATTTTGCATCCACAAGCCTCATTTAATGCATCTTTCTGAGGATGATCTAGACATAAATCAACATCCAATAAAAATTTGTGTGTTTTCAGGTTGTGTGGTCCAAATTTAGTGATTTGGGACTCATACACAACCTCTAGGTTTTTGGGTCTTGATCCTAGTTTCACACCTTTCTAAGAATTTTTTAATTTGGTCCCATAAATTATGCCTAATGGGACTCATACACCACCTTTGGTGTATGAGACCTGTGTGGACCAAAATTAAAATTAATTCAAATTTTTGGTGGGATTTTATCCTCCTAGATGTGATTTCGACTTGTGGTGTTGTAATTTTGAAAATTCTTGCATAATTGGGTATAAATAGAAGGTTCTTTCACTCATTTTCACCTAAGACTTTTTTGAGAGAATTCATAATAGAAATTTTTAGTTCACAAGAGAATTCAATAACATTCAAGGATAGATTATCAAGAATTTTAGACCATTCTTTAAGTATCAAGCATCATATCAAAGACTTCATCCATCATGTTTTCCTTTTAGGTAACAATTGTAATGTAGGGTTTTATGATTCAAGCTAGCATTTCATTCAAGATCTACATCCATTGGAGCCATCTCATACATGTTTTCAACCTCTCATTGCTAGGGTTTTGTGAGTTACAACATCATATTTTGTTCATCCATCATTATCCATTCCTATTTGTAGAGAAGGGGGATTCACTACTCATGAGTTATCTTTATTTAGAGAGACTCACAAAGTGAATTTCCCTAGGTTACCTCAAGGAACATCAATGAGAGTTCTAGAATAAAAAAGAGTAGGTCACAAATATTTTCTAGAAAAACTAAAAATCTCTTGGCCAAAGGACGACAACATAGAATATAGACGATAGCGTGGCATGCTAGCATATTAGAAGTGCACTAGCATCTCATATAGACCACAAAGCAAGCTTGTCATCAAGAAAAGCAAAGTGGCTACTTCTGTAATTGTGAAGAAACATTAGAGCATAAGAGAAAGAAACAAAATATAATAGAGGGTATGTGTAGGATCATCATGGAAAAAATAGGCCCTTAAGTGGCGAAAAATTCAAAAAAATTAGAGTTAGGCAACTTGACATAAAAATTTGAATAAGTTATCTTTATTATTTCAAAAATATGTAAGAATAGAATCTATAGAAAATTGAATGTGCCTTTTAAACTACTATGTTTGTTTAAAAAAAATATATATCTATTTGGTGGAAATTTGAAATTTCAATGCAGTAGTACTTAGATTTCAGGGAAAAAATAAGTAGGTGTTTGTCTGACCACCCTAACCACAATAAAATGATAATATATTTTTTATAAGATTTTAGATATAAGTATAGGACTCATGTCCCAATGTGATGCATATTTTTTTGTAATATTTTTCCAAGTAAATAATTAATTATGGATTTTTTATTACAAATTTAAAAAAATAAAAACTCGTATGTCCGACCACCTTAACTTGGTCAAAACTTCATGAAATTATTTTTTCTTTTTAATCCTAGTGTGTGAAGCATAGAATGTGACGCATGTTTTGGATTCAAAAATGTGATACCGTTTGAAAGCTATAGATGTTTTTCAATCAGCCTATCAATCAGGACTTTGGTCGTAATTTGAATAGAAAATGAATAAAAATTACTTATTAAATTCAAAGTAAAGCATAATTTATATTGGTGGAAAGCTAAGAATCTCCTTTAAAAACCCTTTTCGTTTCATCAATTTTTGGTAAAAAAAGAAGTCGTCAGCCACATACCCATCATATTGCCACTTTTTGGCCCATCATGATCCTGCACATACCCTAGAACTAGAATAAAGTGAAAAGGAAATGCTCACAACCATGCAAGTGATGAAGCCTCCAGCACATGAATGTCTTCAATACCTGCATGCGTAATATTTGGAGATATTGTTGGAGCTATATAGGGGTTTTCCTCAGTCAAGCCACCGTTTTGGTGTTCCCACCTCCATAGATAGCCAAATAGAAAGAGAGAGTGTAACCAAAATAGAAAAATAGTGTGTGGTGAAAGCAAAACCTACTTCAAGAGTAGAACCCACACCACCAAGTATGAGTGATAAAAGAAATCCTTGCTCAAGGAAGAGAACCTATATCACAAATTAGAGATGTAATAGATATGGGATATAGAATCCCATGATGCTCACAAGCACAAGGAAAAGGAGATAGAACTGCAAGGCTTAAGGAAGCTAATGAAGAGAGAAATAGAGCTGAAAGATCCAAGGGTGTTTTTGTAATAAGCTTTTGAAAGCTTGAGAGTGTTGCAAAGGGTAGTGCCAAGAAGTGGGAGAGGGGATTAGAGGTTTTAATGAAGCTAGAAGCACTTGGAAGAATGGAGCTAGAAGAAGTTAGAGAGAAAAATTGACTAAAAGGATAGCTTTTAATGAGTGAAAAGAAGCTTCTCTAGCCCTTACAAGGCATCTCAGACTGTTACCACCAAAAAAAGGCAAGGAAAAGTGGAAAGAATGCTTGGAGACAATTTTTTGAGTGTTGAAACATCATAGGACACTAGCGCAACATGCTAGTGTCCATACACATCACACTACAAAATGATGAGAATAGGAAAAACACAAGGTTTGATACAAAGCTGACACACAAGGGTGGCTATTGAAAAGCGGTTTCCAAGCATCTTGAGAGGGGAAAAAGGCTTGTGTAGGGGCTAAAATGAGCCTACACATGATGCTAAGGGAGTGGTCACATGACTACATTCTTTTCCCACTTTAGTAGGCATATGAATCTATGCTAATATGCACACTAAAGGAGATCTACTAAACATAAATAACATCATATTTCAAAATGATATTGTAGAGGAAGCATATAACTCTTTGAACAGAGGAAGAATTCCTCTAGGTTGAAGACCTACCAAAAAAATGTATTAGACAAGAAACACGTATAACAGACAACAATGTTAGCACACAAAAACCTAAAGGATTTGGGTTAGCAAAGTAAAAGATACCTTGGTGTAAAAGGTTCTCTTATTACTATGCATCATCCCCAAATTGAAAAATAACATAGAAGAATTCTAAAACAAAGAGAGGAAGGGCATATACTCAAGATGAAGAAGATGCAGATCTTTTATCCAATATATACAATTGAGAAGAAGGATAATTTAAGAATGTAAGCACCTCACAAGCCCATAGACTTGCAAGGAAGGTGTCCTCAAAGATCTCTTGCATGAAGGATACTTGGAAAAGTGCCTTACAGACTCATAGACCTGCAAGGAAGGTGTCCTTCAAGATCTCTCACATGAAGGAAATTGAGAAAAGTGTCTTACATGTCTGTGGACCTACAAGGAGGTAGCCCCCAAGATCTCTCACATGAAGAAAGCCCCAAGAAGTATGTGCCTTATAGGCCCGTAGACATGGAAGAAGGTATCCCCCAAGTTCTCTCACATGGAGGAAACAAATATGAAAGTTCGTTATAGGCCCGTAGTCCTGCAAGGAGGAATCCCCCAAGATCTCTCACATGGAGGGAACCTAGAAAAGTGATTCCGCAAAGTCAAAAAGCGGCTTCACAGGTGCACCTACAAAGTGACATGTTTACCCGTAGATAGAACATGTCTGAAAGAAGCCACACAAGCAAGTAAGAAGTCAGATAAAACATTAAGTAGATCAAAGGCTTTCAAAGGGGTCCCTCAAGAACCCTTCAAAAGAAGAGGGGTCCACTCAAGGGACACACTATTTGGAAAGAAAGGTCTAGTTGGGCTGCCCCCAAGCTAGATGCCAAAGAATTCATTTGAGAGAAAATATTTCACTGGGGATCCCTTGGGAACCCTTGAAAAGAAAAAGGGGTTCCACTCAAGGTATGCTTCAATTGAAGGATAGAAAGAAGAGAGGGGGTCCTCAGAAGGATGCATATCTTTATAACAAGTTATTGTTGCCACCAACATACAAGGGAGGAGAACTATGCAAGATACTTAGAAAATGTAGGATAGAGGTAAACCTCAATATCATTTTTTATTTGAAGAAGAGGTAGGTGCATCAACAAAAACATGAGTGATGGCACCTAAATCATGAAGTTGTTGTACTTTATCCTTCAAGGCCTTACATTCACTAGTGGAATGGTTGTGCACTCAATGGTATGCACAGAAAGAATGTTTTTCTTCATCATTCTTATGATATTTCTTATGTGTAGGAGGAGGAAGAGTGATCAAGTGGGCTATTAGAAGACACAAGAACATGTTCTCTTTCTTAGATTAAGAATGGGGAGTAGGAATCAACCTTTTCTCTTATGGAGAAAATTTTGACAACGCACAAGAAGAAGACACGAAAGGAGAATCAACATTAAGGACATTACAATTATTGCTAGCACTACCCTATGATACAAAAGAATAACCATCTCTAATAGTAGGTGTGGATGATGTTATTGGAAGTTTTGAGTGGATTGGGTCAACTTTATATTCCCCAATGAAGGAATCGGTAAAGTCTAGAGAACCCCAATCATCACCAACCATGCATTTTCTTGAGAAGAGGTATAAGGAGTAGACTTAAGATTTCTTCTTGTAGAAGGATCTTCTTCAAGGAAATATACATCAAGAGTATCCTTTGTATTAGACACTACAAGATTAAACATTGAAACATCAGAAGACACTGAAGGAATAAGAGTAGGCACAACCTAAACCTGATCAATAGCTACAATCTCACATAAGTGTATAGCATCAAGATCAACCTTAACTATGACTACTTTATTATTAAAAATGAACTTAATAGATTTGTGCAAGATAGATAGGACTCCACCCATAGCATGAATCCATGGTCTCCCAAGAAGAAGGTTATATGGTATCTTTTCTTACATAACATATACAAGGGTGGATATAGTAATAGGTCCTAACCTTAAAGGCAAGACTATCATGGCTAGGGCTTGTTGACCAACATTATCAAACCCACGAATGATGATAGAAGAAGCATTAAGAGAAGATGAATCAATATTAATCTTAGGTAATAGTTCAATACTACACACATTGAGTGTCGAACCAGAGTCAACAAGAGTACATCTAATGCCAATTTTATTAATATTAACTATAATCATTAAGGGATCTTCTTGCTTTTGTACTTCTAGCTCGGTGGGAATTCCTATGGATAGAATGTAATATTCAATGAATCTGCACAAATATAAGCTATCAATGCATCAATATCTACCAGCCTAGCAGAATAAAGAAAGAGGGTTTTTTACAAGGCTTCCTGAAGCATACCTTGATAAACTAGAGTAGACTAAAGCAAGTCCCACAAGGAGATCTTAGTCAGGGTAAACTGAGGTTGCTCGACAAGATTGTAATCACTGGGTGCTTTAGTAATAGATTTAGGTGCTAAATGAAGACTTGGTTGTTTATTCATTTTGTTCTCATAAGTATGTTCTATTGTTCTATAAGAGGGATCCATAGAAATATTAAGAGAATCACTACCGATAGAAAAAATCCTTTTAAGAGAAGGACTAGTTGGAGTCACATAAATGACTGGTCTCTTTGGCCTTTGAGTGGAAGTAGAGACATAGATTGCATTTACAGAATCATCACAACTAGTAGAATAATTATTCAATGAAATTGTGATTAGTGTTCCTAACCTATTCTAAGTGATGCAAAACATAATGTAAAAAGATGGAAAGAACACTAAAACACCTCAATGATTAGCCCTGTTGAACTTCAAACAAAAGAAAAGATGAAAATCAATATATTTTACCTTAGTTCAAGTTGATCTTTGGTTGGCCCTTGGATTGTTAATTTTGTGTCCTTCTTGGTGGCTAGATGTGATGCAAATGGATTCAAAATGATGAGGATTGGATGTAGATTAAAATGATGAATGTGGGTATTTGAGTAAGTGAGCCAAATGGATAGAATGCAAGCCTAAAGATATGCAACAATGGTGGATATTATTGAATGCAAGATGGTTGAATTTTGTTGAAGGATTCAAAGTTTAAAATGCATGTTGTCCCAAATGAAAGAGAAATCCTCTATATTTGGGGGAGAATTCTCTAGAGAATTCAATGGTTGAGATCTTGCCAACATGGGCAATACAAGGGGTTGTGGTGAGTTGAGGAATCACAAGCCCACACATCTTGCCATGTGGAGGATGAAGTGTCACAAGGAAAAATGAGGTGGAGAGAGTACAAATGATGTGGAGGTACTTGCAAGTACCTTGGGATAAGGATGATGGTGACAAGTGAGAGGACCATGGGAATGAGACAAGTTGTTGGGATAATAAATATGAATTTTAAATTCACATGATTGGGATATCTTAAGGATAAGATAAGGTTCTCAAAAAGGAAGTTGAGAAGTACCTTGGATAAGAAAAGGTCCCCAAAAAGTATGACTTTGACCCATGTGAGTGATGTGACTTTTCAATGATCACATGGGGAAGATGAGAGTCCTTGGAGGAATAAAAGTGAATCTTGAATTCACATGGGGAAGACGAAAAGGAATTAAAAATTCCTTGGTGGATGAGAGAATTGACTAAGATGTAGATTGGACTAGCTAATCAGTGATTAGAAGACAATTAGTGGTTAATGCAAATTAGGAGCCAACTTGCAAAATTTGGAGGATGTGACACATCCTAATCAAGGATTATACATGTGCACATCCCTAATGGTGGGATTTGGAGGTGGATTAGGATTAAGAAAAATTATGGAGGATGTGACATGTGACGAATTAAATAAATGTATTTTTTTTTAAAAAATTAGGAAAAGTGGGATAAAGGGTAAGGTATTTAATTATTAACTAAATACCTTAGGGATTTAGAATAATTAAGGGTATTAATTAAATAATAGCGATATTAATTAATTGATGGAAGTAGGATGTTATTTAGATGAAAAGGGGATAAATTTGGACCAATGTAAGTGTCCAAATTTAGGTGTCTACATTTTTCCCCTCTTTGATATAGTGTTACGAAGTAGCATCATTTCAAAGAAGATTAAAAAATAGCTCTAGGAAGAAGATGATTATGTTGGGAAGGATACCCCAGTCATCAAAGGAGTGACTATGAAGAAGGATGATGGGAGTGAAGATGAGTATTAGGGATTGAGGATGCCCCCTCAAGAGGACATGTGGGTTCAAGAGAAAATGGGTGTTCTCTCAAAATGGATGAGATCATGTAAGAGGAGATGAGGGAGATGATCATGCAAAGTGATGGATAAGAGAGGATGATAAGTGATAGAGGATTTTGAAGCACAAATGGATTTAAGGACAAAGGTAATGTTTCCCTAGTCAAGCTACAAGCCAAAATAGGTTGATGATGGATGGAGTGTTGCTCATGAGGGAATGAATATCTAGAAACAACATGAGGATAGGGAAGGATACATCCCAATTATGATGATGAAAGAATTATTGATGAGGGAAGGATACATCCCAAAACAACACCAAAGGATAGGGAAGGATACATCCTAAAAATGATGATGATGATGATGATTGGATCAAGGCTTGTAGCAAGGCTAGGAACAAGACCAAGGATGTGATTAGATGATTTGTGCTAGATTGAATGGATAAGGATTTGATGGAGATGTCAGATGGTTGAAATAAATGAAAATGATGAAGGAAAAGATGTATAGACTAACCAAAATATATTATTCTAAGAAGATTGAAAAGAGGATGAAATGATGAGGATTGATGAAAATATGGATGCAAAGAGAGGGAGGATACATGCAATGCAAAGGAATGGAAAATTAAATGCAATCCTAATTCAATTTTCCATTTTCAAAGCATTGATTTTTGCTATAGAATAAGACACCAGGTACCAGGGTATATGTAACCAAGGTGGATTAGTGTCTAATGCATGAAACAAAAACAAAAAAAAAGAAGGCTATTCCAACACCCAAAAGTCATGAAGACCTTGGTTGGGCTAGGAATTTGAATAAACACAAGCACAAGAGGATGCCCTAGTGTAGCACAAGACTATAGGGATCTTGGTGGGTACAACATAGGACAACTAGGAAGACAACAACAAACCAAAAATCAAGATACACCCCTATGTTTACTATTCAAAGCACACCATGATATGATGGATCAAGGCGACCTTGACGAGGTATGATAGGAAGCTCAAATGATCAAAAAAAGCCAAAAGCATCAAAATATCATAATCAATTTCAAACGTCCTTTTCCATAGGATCAAGGGGATGTATGGAATTGATGGGGTCTGATAGGAAGGATACATCCTGTTGAGACCAAAAATGGATACTAAACTAAAAGATCGATATGACGCAAGATATTTGAAATCGATTAGATCTAATTTGTTAAGAACCAGCTAGATAAGGGAATAGCTTGATGACATGACACAAGAGAGATAAGACACGAGATTGACACACCCTAAAGACTTAGGGGCTCGGGGGCCAATAAAAGATTAGCATTGCCTACTTGAAAGCATAGAGCCCTCATAGTTTGATAAAGGACCATGGATAAAAGTGGAAAGAGGATGATGGAGACGATGATGGAGGACAAACAATGGATGAACAAAAGAAAAGAAAAGAATAAAGAGGAAAATAAAGACTGATGATAGGTGATAAAGAGAGGATGGACAAAAGGAGCCCCAGGGGTGGATAAAATGATCAACCTTACCTATGTGAAAGCATAGGGGCAACGTAGTTCGACTAAAGACCAAAGAAAAATAATGGATAAAAGATAATGAGATAACTATGATAAGGGGATAAAATGATGGGACTGATACAATGAGACAAGATAGACCTATTGGATTGGATAGGATGATGGTGATCACAAATCTTAGGGATGGGATAGTTATCTAAGTCAGCAAAATGAATTGGGAGGATGACACGATGGAGAGATGACTAATGATAAGTGAGAGTGATGATGATTAGATAGATGGCATTGGATTGCATGGGGAGAAGCCTATAGCCAGATAAAAATGACAAGGGATTATGAGATGGGATGAGGATAGAGATGAATGGATAAGGAGATAAGGATGGGGAGATGAAAAGGATTGTTTGGATTGGTAAGGAGATAAGGATAGGTAGGAAGATAAGGATGGGGAGATGGAGGGGATTAGTTGGATGAATGATGTCTCCAAGGACTTATGTCACAAAAGAAGTAGATGCCCCACTCTAGATATGGCATGTGTAATGAGGCATAAGGGATAGAAGATAGAAGGATAGGAAAATAAGGGAGTGAGATGGATATGGATAGGATGTATGGATTAAGGAGATTAATGGTAGTGTTAGAATTGTAAAATTTGAAAATTTTATAGTCGTCTATACTCATAAAAGTTTTCCAAAGAAGCCCATATCATGAATATAAAATTGATGTAATTTTCTTTGTCGCCCATGTTCTAGTCAATATTTATCATTTGGTCTATTAAAGTTCACCTAACCCCAAGAATTTCAATATATAAAGTCATGTCAACATGAGATGATATAGGTCTTCCTGACTCATAAGTTATTTTATACTAACACATATTTTTTAGTGTATTAGAAAGAGGCAAAGAATGTCATAATGATAAAGTTTCATTTGAAGATACACATCAGGAAAATGTAGTTCACAGTTTTAATGACAAAAGGATCCTATCGGCTAGACAATAGTCATCGAGGTGAGTCATATCGAGCACATATGTGTCTTACTGATCGAAGCACAAGGAGACATGTCACCCAGACTTGAGCCATCAAAGTAATGTCTTGTAGCATTCATCTGGTCTTGCCAATAAAGCAGAGGAGGATTCTGTCGATGTTATCAGGATGAAGTTAAGGAGTCCTGCCGACCCCCTATGTCACACTGACATATTACATTGGTAAAATACTTGGCGATATGTTTGGAGGGAATGATCATCAGTGAGACTAGCTTCATCAGAGAGAGATATGAGAGTCATGTCGAGTGTTGTTCCATCGGCAAGAAAATAATTATGTCTCAGTGATTAGAAAATAGACTAAAGGAAATATCTCAACGAGACATGAAGTAAGCAGAGGAATGTCTGCTCGACTTATAAAGTCACGACATGTTTGCATCAGTGGGAGTTATAGCGATACTTAAGACCAAAGGGATAGAATAGTCGGGAAGACTCAGAACATTAGGGAAACTACAAGATGTCTTAGCGGATGTCTTAATGAACGTTGGTAAAATCCCTAATAGAAGGATTACCCAAGATTTGAAAATGTCTCGCCAACAACATTACATGATGTTACAGTGAGTGTTTTGAAAAAAGACCTGCTACACTCGTGTCTCAGCTAAAACAATAATGGCACCACAGAGCATAAGTAACTTCATGAATTAAGGAAAAATTCAATTGAAAAAACTATTATGGAATTGATAGTGGGGTATGTGCAGGATCATCATGGAAAAAACAGGCCCTTAAGTGGCAAAAAATTTAGAAAAATCAAAGTTAGGCAACGTAAAATTTTGAATAAGTTATCTATATTATTTCAAAAATATGTAAGAATAGAATATGTAGCAAATTGAATTTAGTTTCTAAACTACTAGGTTTGTTTAAAAAATAAAAAATCTATTTGGTGAAAATTTGAAATTTCAATGTAGTAATACTTAAATTTGGGGAAAATAAGAAGTAGGTGCCTGTCTGACCACCCTAACCACAATAAAATGATAATATTTTTTTATAAGATTTTAGATATAAGTAGAGGACTCATGCCCTAATGTGATGCATATGTTTTTGTAAATTTTTTCCATGTAAATAATTAATTATGAATTTTTTATTACAACTTTTAAAAAATATAAAAACTCGTATGTCTGACCACCTTAACATGGTCAAAACTTCATGAAATTCAATTTTTCTTTTTTTAATCCTATAGTATGTGAAGCATAGAATGTGACACATATTTTGGATTCAAAAACTATGATACTATTTGAAAGCTATAAATGTTTTTCAATCAGCCTACCAAGCAATACTTTAGTCATTATTCAAATAGAAATAATTACTTATTAAATTCAAAGTAAAGAATAATTTATATTGGTGGAAAGCTAAGAATCTCCTTTAGAAACCCTTTTCATTTCATCAATTTTGGGTAAAAAAAAAGTCATCAGCCACATACCCATCATATTGCCACTTTTTGGCCCATCACGATCCTGCACATACCCAGCAGAGAAAGTAGAAGGACGAACAAAGAACTAGAGCATTTTTTCAACTCAAAAGTTTCAAGCAAAATAAAGTAAGCTCTTTGTGCCTTGACTTCTGTAATTTTTTATTTCTACAATTTTTGAAGAATGGAAGCCACTAGTTCAGGAAAATTGAAGGGGAGAAAACATGGGGAAAGTAGTCAGTCTAGAGGGAAAAAATAGAAAACCAAAATTGGGCCAAAGGGCACTAAGCGAAAGCTAAGCCAAGATCTTATCGACCAATTACTTGGATCTAGACCTAAAGCCAGGTGATTTGCATAACTTACGACAGATGTGGATAAACTAGATGACAAATGTAAGCTCATAGGAGATATTAGGACACCAATAAGAGGCTATGAACTTTTTAGTTTTCATTACTATTAGAGGAATTGATTTGAACCAGTATGTAATCCATGGAAGTTTAATTTGGGAAAGCTAGTTTTCCATAATGTATTTGTCAATGTTGAATTGGTGAGATTGTTGGCCGCTCATTATAATTCAAAACTCAAAGCCATTTGTGACCCATCCAAGAAACCATTGATACATATATCAGAAGATGCAATAGGCAAGGTTTTCAAAATGGAAGGGGTTTGCAATGAGAAAATTATATGTGAAGAATTAGAAAGGGAATTCAGGAGGATGGACACAATTTATAAAGGTTGGAGGTTGCCACTACACAAAATTAGACAGGGTGGCAAACCAGTTCCACTAGAGGATAGTGATGGACCTCCCTTCCATGTTGATCTTTTTGAGCCCTAGATGAAGTATACTTATTTCTCAGTAGGCCAAGTATTGGGAATGGAAGTCCCTGAATATATGTCAATTGTGCCTATGATAATTTCAACAGATATTCAGTATCACAACTCTAGACCTTTTTATTATGCCTCATACATTTTTAAGGGGCTCGATTCTGGGTTGATGGCAATGAAAAGTGGAGCCTCTATCTTACATCTTAGGAATTATTCACTGTTGATGCATATAGTGTTGTATTTTTGACAAGAGTTAGGGTTGTGGCCTCAGGAGATGAGAATTTCCCAATTTGATAAGAGGGTGTGTCATTACTTGTTCAATTATGGACTACTATTTAGGACAATAGGTTTGCTAATTCGTGTTTCATACATTTTGAGGAATATTTTGTAAAACCATTGTACAAATTCTATAATCATCCATGTTCTTATTCTCTATCTGGTGAGATGAAGAGGTTTCTCAAGCCTAAAGAGTTCCATGGGCCAATTAGTCACAATTGGTGGGATTGGTATTGTTTGGATGATGCTACCATGATTAGGGTTTACGAATTTGAAGATGCTCCATTCATTTTTCCTAAAACAGTCCCAAACAAGATTACATACTTGGAAATTGTTAGGCAGATAGAATTTTCTAGTGTTATGAATTTTAGCTCCTTTGGAAAATAGGCTTTTATGCCCAGTACATTGCGCTTTGGAAATTTTACTGTATTAGCTGAGGAAGGGTACAACTTGATCCTTGATAAGTTACTGCAATACAACATGAAAAGAGGACCAAATAAAAAGAATTTTGATCCAGAAGGGTATATCAATTCTACTAGACAAAAGATAAACTTTGGAGGATATCAACATGTACCCTATCAGTTTGGTGATATGATCAAGAACTTGGAAGTTGAAGAAGTAGAAATAGTGGTTGAAAAATATAATCAAGGGTTGCAAGATAGAAAGCTGCTATCTTTTGGGGAAGAGGCATCTGAGTGTGATGTGCCACAAGGTCAACCCAATAAGATGTCAAGATTGAGAACTCAGGATTACACCTGCCCTACCAGGGAATTAAATGTTGAAGAGAGTATAGATACAGATGCAAGGAACGTGGAGTATAAATCATTTGTAGCAGATAATGAATTTATAAATTCTCCAGAATTTAAAGCATTCTTAAATAAACAAAAAGGAAAAGAGACAAGAGAAATGGTTGATAATGTTACACCAAGTAATAAAGAATAGTTACTGAATGATCTAAAGATGAGTGTGGAAAAAGAGATGGCCAGTATGACCTCCGAAAAGGGGAGGAAAATGTTAGAAAGTGCTGGTGTTATGATTTTTCTAGGGTTGGATCTCAATTCTGCATTAGTCTTTGATAGTTTTCTGAAAGATAGTAATGCTATACAAAAGCTCGGCCTAGAAAAGGTGACAAAATTATATGCAAGGTCAAAATACAATCCAGATGAAGGGTCATTAATGATTTGGGCCTTATATCCACCTCACAGGAAATCAGTTGTCATTGATACTAAGAAGGAATTCTGGCATGCTATGAATTTAAAGGTTGGAGAGGATGATCCTGTGGCAACTGTAGAGATTGGAATCAATGTAGAAAAACTGAACAAAGCTCAAATACAGATGTTAATCAAGGAAAGAGAAATGTACAAAATGAATAATGAGAGGATGTTGAGAGAAAATGACTGCCTGAAATATTTGTTAGGAGTTGCAATGAAATCAACCAAGTTACTCACTCATGGTGAAAGTTCACAAACAAAAGATCATTGGGAAGGATCAAGCACATACTCTCAAGGGAAATATGATGCACTTGTAGAAATAATTAAGAAAAGACAAGCCATTCTAACAACTTGGTTGAATAAGCTCTAGGGAACACACTCACATAACTTTGTTGCATTGCAAGAACACAAAAGAATGGATGGTAGGATTCTAGAGAAGCTTCAAGAAATAAACCAAAGGGATGTTTCTGATAATGTGGTGATTGAGGCTGTGAATCATTTTATGAATAAGCATCGAGACTTCTTTGAAGAATTGTGAGGGGATGCACATGGATTAATTAATGCCACCAAAAAAGGAATGACTACATTCTTTGATGATAAAGGAAGACTAAAAGAAATGACTAAGTGGAAAGGTGAAAGTGAATCAATACTACAAGAAATTATGAAGACAACTACCACGAAAGATACAACACTGGATGAAGCAGGTGAACAAAATGAAAAGATGGTAAAAATGGAGATCATGATCCAGAATGCATTGGGAGATGTAGATACACATGAGCGTTGGGACTACTTGGACCACTTGTCAAAGATTCATTTATGGCTTAACAAAGCTTTAATTACCCTTTTAAATTTATTGTTGTTTTGATGTAAGAAATTTTGAAAGGACGTGTCCTTTCGAGCAATTGATGTATAAATGTCCATTTTTGGTAGCGAAAGGATATAGTGAATAGTGAATAGGAGAAAGATATAGTAGATTACAATGTTTTACAATTATGAGACTATGATGCATGTTTGAAACTATGGAGATATCAATGAAAATTGTTTGATGTGGTGGCGTATTTCTGGTATCAATTTTTTGTTGTGTTAATTAAAAGTATTACTGAAGTTGTCTCCAAGGTTGATGTTTTCTAGTTATTTAAATTGATATAACAAGCTTATATTTATTTTATCGATACACACTTGTATCTGCATGGTTGATTAATTGGTTCTTTCAAGAAAAGATTAAATCCTTTTAGTTGATCATAGTAATTAGGGAATCTCATTTGGATCATTAAGAAGAACTTGGTAATCATATTCTTGCATGTTTATAAAAGATATAAACTCAAATTTATATGCCAATCAATTAGAGTATCTGCCAGAAAGAGGTTACTCATTTTAGATTTCTCATTTGACTCTGCATACCCAATAAGGCGCTAGTCTCTATATTTTCACCATTTTAGTTTCACTCATATTTTACATTTGTTAAATTGAACATATGATATTTTAGCCTTGATATTGCTATACAATCTATACCAAAATAAAATTTATTTATCCACTCCCACTTTCGATTGTGGATGAATTATTTTAGGAAATAAACACAAGCCAAGTCTTCCTCATTCATATAGGTATACCCACCTAGGTCTAGTAGCACCAAAAGAGAAGAAGGTTAAATCATTTGGCCTTGTCTATTACCCTGAAATGTATCAAGAGATTGGAAACCTATTGAGGTATTTTCCCTACATTTTTGAGAGCTAACAGGTAGCAAGACAGGTGGACAAGGAAGATAGATGGATGCGGGTAAGGATTAGGATAGTGTATGGATGAAGGGAATGTATACCAAGAGGTTTCCAAAGCATGGATATATAGGTTCCCCTGCCTTTATCAAGAACACAAGAAGGATGGAGGTGTTGGAGATAGATTGGATATGATAGGTAGGATGTGTAAGACAGGTGGGATGGAGTTACCCCCAAGTATGGAAGTACGCTAGATGGGGGATTTACACATGATGCCTGTTTTCCAGGTTTTCATCATGGTACTTATCCAAGGCACTTGTTTGCCATGTTTTCACTATTGAATGAATTCTTTCTCTTTACTATTTCTTGATTTCTTTTTTATTTTTTTGTATTTTTGACAATTTTTTACTTTTTTGACTTTTTTGAATTTTTGGATAGCATGTGGATGGAGATGCATAAGTATAGGGATGTGGACAAGTGGATTTAGAAGGTATATTATAAGGAGATTGATGAAGGACTCAAGCATCAGGTTCCATACAAGGTATTAAGAGCCCATGTGTGAAGTGACTATTGGATGTCAGTACAATCTTATTAGGATAAATGGATTATGCAAGAGAATGGATTGAAGAGATTTGATGGGGGAGATATGTGAGATAATGGATGGGATTTTAAAATTTATATTGATGGAATAATGGGGTAGGTGTGTGATGGGGTGGTGATTTTAGGACCAACATTGGCACATATAGTGGTGGATGTGAAATGATAGGAGTGTTAATGGATGGATGATGTGGGGATAATGGAGGAGATGGGATAGTGAATTTTGGGACATAAGGACCCAAAATAGATTTAGGACATGGAAGTGGTGTATGACTAGCTTTGGATTAGCAACTTTGGATGTTGTTACAAATTTTTCTTTGGGATCCACATGGTTTTGATCTTTGCGTTGGTGAGACTTTGTGGCCTATGGGTTTGGTTTGTATTTTGGAATTTTTTTTTTTCTTCAACATGTCTTTTGAAGGGGATATGAGGAGCTTTAGATTCATGTGGATGTTTATATTTATGCATGTTTATTTTAGCATCCAAAGTGCTTTTGATAGAAATGGGATGGGAGCTAAGAGATGGATGAGGTGGATAAAACATGAATGGAGTGATGGAGATAGTATTTTGAGGATGATATGTGGACGAAGGATGTGTAGATACATGTCTTTGTCGATCCTGATTAGGGAACATGAGAGTGAGATGTATATGATGGGTGACATTAATAGGTGATGGATGGGTAAAAGGATGAATAGGATGAGATGGAGGAAGCTATTTTGGGATATAAGGACCTAAAATAGACGTAGTACCTGGAAGATGTGTGATGGTGGGTGGAGGGACATAAGGACCCAAAATGGATGGAGTAGATGAAGGATGGGAGACGGTGGATGGAGTAGATGAAGGAAGAATATGGATGGTTGCTTGGAGACAATATGATGGAGGAGGGGGATGGCAGCAAATGATCTAGTGGAGTGATGGGAGGAGCCTTGTATTCATTTAGAAGAGGATTGTTGAGGGTATGTGGAGGTTGTATCAACATTTTTGGATTGTGATTCGTAAGTAGTACATTTGAGACCTCGCATAAAACACCTTGCTCATGAAGGCCTAAACATTTTCCTTGATATTTCACATTCTTGAGCATTCGATCCATGATAGGATTTTTGTTATTCTAGAAGAATGATGCGAGTCAATTATTAGGTGGAAGAGGATGGGTGGTGTATATGCTTCATTTTTCTTCTGCAAGGAGACCACCATGGAAGAATGTGAGAGTACCAAGGGGATATAAAAGTGATGTGGGGATAGTAGGTTTAGGTGACGATGGAGGATCATGAGATGGATATGATGAGATAGCAACATCTTGATCGCGACGAGTGTGTGGTAAGGTATCAAGAGAGGGATTAGGTGACATGATAGGATCTGGAGTTGCAACAACAGGTGATAAGGGCTCATGAGATGGAGCGGTGGGATCTTGAGTGACAAGGGGATCATAGGATGGAATGGATGGGAAAATATGAACTTGAGATAGGATGGCAGGATCTTGATTGGGAGGAAGGGATATGTTGGTATTCTTTGGATCAAGATCTTGGTATGACCCGTTGTGTGTGGGAGGCTTGCTAGAGTGTTGAAGAGACTCCTCAATTGGGGGAGATGGAAGATGGGGGATTCATGAAGTTCATGGGAATGGATTTTGGTAATACTAGGAGTGGGAAAAGTGGATTGGATTTGTGTGTCTGCAATGGATTGGGTGGATCTAGAAGTAGAAGATTGCGATTGGGTTTGATTGTCTTTGATGGGTTCAATGGTTATTAGAGTAGGAGATGGGGGTTCAATAGATGCGGTGGGTGTGATGGTTTCAACAGTTTGAGTGGTGTTAGGGGTGATAAAATCAATGAAAGGTGTGGTACAAAGAAGGGTCTCATCACTAGTGACCTTGGATGATGGGTTGGGATGGCATGGTTCCATGACTTCAAGATGTGGAGTTGGGGATGTCTTCTTTGTCATAAGTCCTTGGAGAACTTCTTGAGTGAGAATCGTGCATACTCAAGGCTTAGATGGTGAGATAGGAGTGGATGAGGGACTATGGATTGGTGGAATAAGATTAGATTGAGGAACAGGATTAGATGGAAGACTAGGTGTAGATGGTGGATTAAGTGGGGGATTAAGGTAGGGATATTGGAATGGTGAATTAGGACCAAAGGATATGGGTGGTGTATTAGCAAAATAGGATGTGAGTGGTGGATTGTAATAAAGGTATTGGGATAGAATATTAGGATGGGAAGATTGAGATGGCGAGTTAGGATAGGAAGATGTTGATGGTGGCTTAGGATAGGAAGATGTGGATGTTGGATTAGGGTAGGTTGATGGGGGTGTAGGATTAAGATAAGGTGTGAATGTAGGATTAGACTGGTAAGGAGGATTCGGATAGGGGGACATGGATGGGGAATTATAATAGGAGTATTGGGATGGTACATTAGGATGGGAAGACTGGGATTGTGGATTAAGATAGGGATATTGGGATGATGGATTGGGATAGGAGGAAATGGGTGTTGTATAAGAGAAAGATGTAGATGAAGGATATGATGGCAATACAGGTAGGGAAGAAAATGGATATCCCATGTCAAAAGTAGCATAAGGAGCATTATTAGGTGTGGATGAAGATGTAATAAGATAGCTCGAAGGAGTGATTGTATTTTGGAAAGCAGTTGGGGAAAGCTTACTAGAAATGATAGCATCAAGGGGATCTATTTCATATAGTTCTTGATCAACAAGACACTCATTATCATCGCCAACATAATTAGTGTTTCCCCTGACTACTATTGATGAATGATAAGGATTCATGATGTCAAATTAGATGGATATGGATTGAAGAGATGGGAATAGGAAATAGGATGGATCAAAAGATTTTGGATGGAAATGGACCAAAGCTCATATTAGGATTGGATCAAAGCTCAGATTAGGATGGTTCACTGATGTGATGCAATTGACTCTAAACCAAGTTTAGAAGTTTGATGGGATTGCATTATCACAGGATGATTACAACCCTGAATCTACTTCAAGATAGAAATAGATTGATTGGGTGATCAGATAGAGATATGGTTGGATAAGATCGAATATGATTGATTGATGAAATGAATGATAAGATCAAATGATGGATCAGATAGGATGATGAAAGGGACTCAAAACCAAGTTTAGAGATTACCCTAGGTGACTTAGGATGTTGATTAATCGAATTAAAGGATAGATAGTTGATTGCGGCACTAAATCCACCTTGAGATTGAAAGGAGATTGATTAGGCTGACGATGATGACTAACTTAAAATGGATGACAATCCTAAGCAAATTTAGATGATGACGATCAAATTCAGACACCTAGGTCACTTTGGATAATAGCCTGAAATGAATTTTAGAGGATTTGAATCAAGAAAAAGATGATGGATATATGAATTAGGGATGCTCTAAGGTGTACTTAGATGACTCAGCTGATGAACAAATGGTGTAGATGGATCAAAAAATAGATGACAAATGAAAGGAAGATGTAAATGACTAGATGAAGGTCAGGTTTTCCTATGGAAGGTCACATTCACCCATTCAAGGTCAGGTTTGCCCATTCAAGGTTAGGTTCACCCAGTGAAGGCCAGGTTCACCTATTGAAGGTCATGTTCTCCCATTGAAGGTCAGGTTCTCCCATGCAAGGTTAGGTTTTCCCATTCAAGGTTAGGTTCACCCATGCAATGTCAAGTTCACCCATTCAATGTTAGGTTTCTCCATGCGAGGTCAGGTTTAGCCATTCAAGGTTAGGTTCATCCAAGCAAGGTCAATTTTTCCCATTGAATGTTAGGTTCACCCATTGAAAGTCAGGTTCACCCATTGAAAGTCAGGTTCACCCAATGAGGGTCAGGGTTGCCTATGGAAGGTTAGGTTCACCTATTGGAAGGAAAGGTCACATATCTACTTTCAAACCCTTGGAATAGAGAAACAGACTCTCAGAATGGGTAGACAGATGATTGAATCGGGCAAACAGATGATCGGATCAAGCAAATAGATGATCAGAATGGACGAATGAATGCTTAGAATGGGAAAATGATAGATAGGAATAGATGAATAGATGCTCAAAAGGTGAAAATGACTCTTGAAATAAAGAGACAAAAGCTTAAAATGGGTGAACTATTACGTAGAACAAGTGAACAAATAATTAGAATGGATGAATGGCTACTCAAAATGAGTAAATGATTAATTAGAATGGATGAATGACTCTTGGAACAGGGAGATAGAGGCTCAGAATGGATAAATGTTTACTCAGAATGAGCGAATAGATGATCATAATGCATGAATGACTACTCGTAATGAGTAAACAATATCTCGAAAGAGATGAATGACTCTCAAAACAAGAAGACAAAAGCTCAAAATGAATGAACGAGTGTTCATAATGAGGAAACGAATGCTCAAAATAGATGAACGGATACTCAAAATGAGTAAATAGATGATTGAAATGAATGAATGACTCTTAGAATGAGGACATAGATGCTCGAAATGGATGAATGAATAATCAGAATGAGTAAATGAATGATTGGAATGCATGAACGATTGGTTGGATTGAGTAAACGATTACCTAGAATGAGGAAATGATTGCTCTAAAGGGGAGAAAGACTCTTTGAAAGAGGAGAAAAATGCTCTGAATGGATGAAAGGATGGTTAGAATTAGAAGATGGAAGCTCAAAACAAGGAGAAGAATGCTCGAAGCAAGGAAGCGGATGCTCAGAATGAATGAACAAAGAATGAAATTAGTTGTTTGGAGGGAAGGTTCACCCAAGCGTAGGGAAATTTCACCCAAGGATTAGGTAAGTTCCCCTGTTTAGTGAAAAGTTAGATAATTTTGACATAAACAAGCTAAAAATATGATTGAGACTGGGGGTAGGTTCGCCCCTATTGAGGGTAGGTTCACCCCTCTGCAATAGACCTGGACTTGACTTAAGTTTAAATAGCTATGAAAAGGACTAAAAAACAACAAACAACAAGTAGAAGATAAGGATGACTTGATTGAACAAGAATTAACTGGTTTCACACAAAAAAGATAGTTCATATAGTACGATCCTATGATTAGTATGAAAGGTATGGCCAACACAGTCCTCTAACTAGGTTGAACCAATCGACTAGGAAGTCCTTGATATATGCACAATACATGAGGCCCAAATTGTGAACACCAGCATGTCACAAGGATGAGTTAGGAACCCCAACAAGATACTAAAGAATTGGACCAACTCTTCATGTCTATCTAGGTATCACCCTAGCTTCGACACTCCACCAGACATGACATGACTAAATTGGGGTACAAATTTCCCTCTCCCACCTTTGTATACCCCACTGGTGCATGTGGTTGGGATCATCCCTTGGGCTAATGAAATCCCCAAGTAGGTCATGCTAAGAAGAGGACACTAACCATTTTCAACTACTCCTCAAGCTCACACGAAGTGCAAGGTGCAAGAGTGAACACGATAGTGCCCCCTTGGGTGACACAAACAACTTGCAAAAATGACACTCAGTAAGTTGACTCCACCTAATTAGATCTATGTGCCTAGATTAACAAACAAAAGTGATGAACGAACTAAACTAACAATACCAAAATGATCATTCTGCAAGAAAGGTTTTAGTAGTTTGATCTTCATTCTTTGACAAGCATGAAATAACTACAAAAATATTAGGAAAAAGGTGGACACACTCACCAACAACCAGCGTTAGGGGATTAGTACCTCAAAGCGATAAGAAATGAGTGCTAAAAATGAAGTTGAGATCACTATTTTACCTTGTAGAAACCTCTATCTGGGCAGGTTCACCGCTGTCTGGGGTAGGTTCACCCCTTTGTATGGTAGGTTCACCCCTCTATAGGGTAGGTTTTTCCCTCTATAGGGCAAGTTCACCGCTACCTAGGGTAGGTTCACCCAACTAGAAAATTAAAGTTAGAATGTTGTCTGGTGCTTAGATGGGCTACTTTGTTGGGAAGGGTCACCCCTGTTGGGAACAGGTTCACCCAAGTTGGCGTAAGTTCACCCCTCTATAGGGAAAGTTCACCCCTGCCAAGGGTAGGTTCGCCCAACTAGAAATCTGAAGTCAAAATGTTGTCTGTTGTTCAGATGGGGGACTCTCTTAGGTAGGGTCGCCTCTATTGAGGGAAGGTTCACCCAAGTTGGGGTAGGTTTTCCAAACTGGAGGTGAGGTCACCTCTTCCTTGGGAGGAGTTGCCTCTCTGCAACCTTAACCTATAAAAGGTCAAACAACAAGAAACGTGAAAGAAAGGGACCCATTTGTGGATCCCATTGGGCATACCAAAATTTTTGTCAATGTTCCTAATATATTCTAAGTGATGCAAAATAGAATGCTAAAAGAAAGAAAGAACACTAAAACACCTCAATTATTAGCCTAGTTGAACTTGAAACAAAATAAAAGATGAAAAACAATAGATTTTACCTTTTTTCAAGTTGATATTTGGTTGGCCCTTGGATTGTTGATTTTATGTGCTCCTTGGTGGCAATAAGTGATGCAAATGGATTCAAAATGATGAATGTGGGTATTCAAGCAAGTGAGCCAAATGGATGGAATGCAAGCTTGAAGATATGCAACAATGGTGGATATGCTTGAATGCAAGATGGTTGAATGTTGTTGAAGGCTTCAAAATTGAAAATTCATGTTGTCCCAAATGAAAGAGAAATCCTCTATATTTGGGGGAGAATTCTCTACAGAATTCAATGGTTGAGATCTTGCCAACATGGGAAAGACGAAGGGTTGTGCTGAGTTGAGGACTCACAAGCCCTAACATCTTTCCATATGGAGGATGAAGTGTCACAAGGAAAAATGAGGTGGAGAGAGTATAAATAATGTGGAGGTACTTGCAAGTACCTTGGGGTAAGGATGATAGTGACAAGTGAGAGGACCATGGGAATGAAAGAAGTTGTTGGGATAATAAATGTGAATTTTAAATTCACATGATTGGGAGATCTTAAAGATAAGACAAGGTTCTAAAAAAGGAAGCTGAGAAGTACCTTGGATAAGGCTAGGTCCCCAAAAAGTAGGACTTTTACCCATGTGACTAATGTGACTTTTCAATGATCACATGGGGAAGATGAGAGTCCTTGGAGGAATAAAAGTGAATTTTAAATTCACATGGGGAAGACAAAAAGGAATTAAAAATTCCTTGGGGGATGAGAGAGTTGACTAAGATGCTGATTGGACTAGCTAATCAATGATTAGAAGACAGTTAGTGATTAATGTAGATTAGGAGCCAACTTGCAAAATTTGGAGGATGTGACACATCCTAATCAAGGATTAGACATGTACACACCCCTAATGGTGGGATTTGGAGGTGGATTAGGATTAAGAAAAGTGATGGAGGATGTGACATGTGAGGAATTAAATAAATGTATTATTTATTTAATTCTTTTAGGAAAAGGGGGATAAAGGGTAAGGTATTTAATTATTAACTAAATGCCTTAGGGATTTAGAAGAATTAAGGGTATTAATTAAATAATAGCGATATTAATTGATTTATGCAAGTAGGGTGATATTTAGATGAAAAGGGATAAATTTCGACCAATGTAAGTGTCCAAATTTAGGTTTCTATAGAAATATTCTCAACATTTTCCTATGGAGGATCAGATGTTGAAGGAGGTTTTCCATCCACTAATGCATCATCTCTAGTAGAGAGTGCATTCAAATAAAGATGAGATTCATCATTCACCAATGCAACGTCTCTATCTAAGAGAGTGCATTGGAGTGAAGAAGAGAATCATCATCCATGAATGTATTATCTCCAATAGAGAGTGCATTGTAATGAATAGAAGGTAGAGTAACATTAAGAAAGATATCAATGATTTCAACTTGCAACAAAATATCCTTTGAAGCATGACAACTTTCGTGAGAAGGATCAAAGATACCAAGTGACATGGGAAAAGCCAAGTGACCATCACATGCATGAAATGTAATATCATTAACATTTTGAACAAAATTAGACACCAAACTAATAAAAGAAGATATTAAATTCATTTTGGTGACAAAACTAAGAAAAATGGAAAATCGAAATTTTCTAATTTTTTTGGTATTTTCTAGGTTCTAGTAATTTGCATTTTCGGAGGTCTTCAGAGAAAATTTTAAGGTTAGAACTTGCATCAGTTCGTAAAATTTGATAGCCAAAGGCATTTTACTTTAGGGACTAAACTAGTTCTCTAGGAGACCTCTCTAATGGTGCAAATGGTTTTGAATTTTGATCATTGAGTCAAAAGTTATGACCCCACCAAGTAGCGGTAAATAAATTCCTAGTTTTTGAAAGATACCCTTCTTCATGTCAGGCTCACCAAAAATGTAGAGAAGGGGGATTCACTACTCATGAGTTCTCTTCATTTAGAGAGCCTCATGGGGAAAACTACCCTAAACTACCTCAAGGAACAACGATGAGAGTTCTAGAATTAGAAAGAGTAGGTCACAAAGAATTTTTAGACAAACTGATGAGCTCTCAGCCAAACGATGGCAGCACAGAATACAGATGATAGTGTGACATGTTGGCATCTCAGAAGCATGCTAACATCTTGCACAGACCAGAAAGCAAGTTTTTCACAAAAAATAGAAAAATGGCTACTTCTACTCTAATTGCTAAGAAATCTTAGAATGTGAGAAAGCAACAAAATATAATAGAATTGGGATAAAGTGAAACATAAATGATAAAGATAAGGAGAAGAAAGGAAATGCTCACAATCAGGCAAGTGATGAAGCCTCCAGTACATGAATGTCTTCAATACCTGGATGTGTAATGTCTGGAGAAATCGTTGGGGTTGTTTAGGAGTTTGCCTCAGTCAAACCCCCGTTTTGGTGTTCCCACCTCCATGGATAGCCAGATAGAAAGAAAGAGTGTAACCAAAATGGGAAAAAAGTGTCTGGTAAAAGGAAAACCCACTTCAAGAGTAGAACCTGCACCATCAAATATGCGTGATAAAATCAATCCCCTCTTGAGGAGGACAACCTCTATCACAAAAAAGGTGATAAAAGCAATCCACGCTCAAGGAGGAGAAATCGTATCGCAAAGTAGATATGCAGTAGATAGGGGATACAAAATCCTAGGATGCTCACAAGCACAAGGAAAAGGAGATAAAACCACAAGGCTTAAGCAATCCAAATGAAGAGAGGAATAGAGTTGCAAGAGCCAAGGGTGTTGTTGTAATGAGCTTGTAAAAGCTTACGAGTGCTATAAAGGGTGGTGCCAAGAAGTGGAAGAAGAAGCTAGAGGTTGGAATGAAGCTAGAGTGAAGCTAGAACAACTTCAAAGAATGGAGCTAGAAGAAGTTAGAGAGAAAAATGAACTAAAAGGATAGCTTTTAATGAGGGAAAAGAAGCTTCTCCAACCGTTCGAAGATGTCTCGGGTCGTTACCACTAACAAAAGGTGAGGACAAGTGGCAAGCATGCATAGAGATAGTTGTTTGAGCATTGAAACATCACATGATGCTAGTGTAATGTATAGATGTCTGTGTGGTGCTCTAGTGTCCAAACACATCACACTACAAAGTGACAAGAACAAGAAAAGCACAAGGTTTGATGCAAAGCTGACATATGAGGGTGGCTGCTAAAAATGGGTTTTTAAGAATCTTAAGGGGGAAAAAGGTTGATGTAGGGGCTGAAATGAGCCTACACAAGATGTTAAGGGAGTGGTCACTAAAGTGGATACAAAAAATGTATGTGAAATTGAAAGTGGTGCAATTTTATGACTATACACTATTTCATTTTATTTCAAGGTTCGATTACCAAAATGGGGTTTAACCAAGGAAAATTGATTTCCATTTTCTCTCTCTTTAGTGTGTGATTTGTAGGTTTATATTGAAGAAAAATTGAATATTAAATTTGGAGGAAGTTGTCAAAGTTGTCACCTTGCATTGGAGACACTTGGAGGACTTCTACAAGTTACAAATTAGGGTTTTAGATCTGAAAATCAATTGGGAAGAACAAAGTAGACCTTGAAGAGTAGATTTAGAAATTGAAGTTTCAAAAAACTCTAACATGACTGATATGCTACTTCTAGTTTATCAGTTCTATTTTAGGTCAATTTTCAATTTTTTATGATTTCAAGTACCCATTTGCCAAATTCATGTTCCTACATAGAAACCTAGATCTGGGACTCATTTTCCCAATTAGCATTAATTTTAGAATCTCCATAATTTAAGAGCCTCATTCAATCTCCTTCAGGTTTCCAGGTGCACACATCTCATCTTGGAGCTTTTTGTTTTGTTCTACATGCATTACTAGGGCATTTAGTGAAAGATTACATTATATTACGATTTATCATCATATCCTAGGACAACCCTATTGCAAGATCTCTTTCTCCTTTGCATTGAGATCTATAGGGATATCCTTGAATAAAATAATAGGAAAGTGGGTGTGATCTATGTTCTAAACCATATGAAAGCACCTTACCTTAACCCATTTTCTGTCATTTCATTTTGGAAAATGTACATTTAGAACATAATAATTCTAATATGGAGTGCATCATCATCCTATATCTTGCATACATTAACACTACATTACAGTTTGCATTAGTCAATTGGAATTCTAGGGTTTCTAATTTTGCATTAGTGAAAGTGCATATAGCTTCCATTTTTGCATCTCATATATTTGAAAATCATAGAAAATCTACATTTTCACTTAGTTTATAGATCATACAACATAAAAAAGATAAAAATCAAATTGAAATTTTCTAAATTTTTTGAAGAAAACCCTGAGTGGGACTTATACACCCCTCTGGGCAAGTCAGTCCTAGTGTAGATTTTGAACTACATTTTTGAAAATTTGAAGCTCTATTTATGTGCTCTTTTTTGTTGTTTATAGCTTTATATTTTAGTTTACAAAGTTTCTATTATAATCATTTCATTCTTCTTAGCTTATATTGCATTTGCATTAATCTTGCATTTAGTATCCCTTGCATGAGTATTTTGTGTCCTATTGTTAATACTATAGTGATACGAAGTTCGAGATTCATATCATCCGGCGATAGCACAATCATCATGGATCTTGGGTTGTCTAGCTCTTTCACTCCTAGTACTGACACTAGTAGACTAGGTATGGACCATACCCTTAACAAATCTTTACCTCCAAGTAGTTTGATGCATTTTGAAACAATGGTTTCTAGTGTTCCACAAGAAAACATAATCCAAATTCATGAAAACTTAGCAAACCTACAACATCAAGTGAAAAATGACAACATTTCAACTACCTCCATCCCTACCATAGATAACATTCATCATATGCTTGAAAGTGAAGATGGACTTGACCTTGTGAAAAGCATAGTTCAAATCTTTGGAAAACACCTCACCTCAACCATTAGTTGTCCTTTACCTGCAAGCATTGCCAAAAGCCAAGGAGGAATTCAAGTTCCTCCTCCCACAACAATTACATCTATACCTACCTATACCAACCCTCAAGTCATAATAACAATGCAACCAACTAGTAATGTGATTCCTTCCTTGTGTCTTTCCACTAGCATCCCTACTACCTTACTACCTATACGCATTCCATTTACTAGTCCCTCAAATACATACACCCCTTCATCTTTCTCACCTCAATCTCATAACACAAGCAATGACCCTCTCATAAATCAACTCTTCCAAACCATTTCATCACTTCAAAAAAAAATTCCACCATCAACCAAAACCAAAATGGCCCACCTACATATTATGTCAAAACTAGTCCCTTGTCCTTAGAGATATTGCAAGCACTGATGCCACAAGGTCTAGAGGTTCCTAGATTCAACAAATATGGAGGAAAGGGAGATCCTTCTAACCATGTAAATTCTTATACCACTTTATGTAGTGACTTTTTCCTTGATGATAAACTCTTGGCTAAGCTTTTCCCTAGGTCCTTGAAATACACTACTTGGGAATGGTCAATAAACTTGTTGAGGCATTTTCCAACCTTTTCCAATTGCATATAACTCCTAAGATGACCTTAGCCAATTTGATGAGAGACAAGCAAAAACAGGAATAGATAACTAACTTTATCTCATGCTACTAATTGCTTTATTCCCAAATCGATGTCAAGGTTCCTGATCCTCACCTTCAAAAGATGTTCATAGACAATTTGAAAAGTAAGATACAAGATAATATTGCGATGATGAAATTTCCCTCCTTCATGCACTTGTGTACTTCCCTTCATGATTATCAAAACTTGGCTAGTAGTCAAGATACAAAATCCACTTCTAGCCATACTGAGAAGTCTGAGCCCTCAAACCAAAACAATTCTCAGCCTTTTAGAAAATAGAATAAAGGTTTCCTTCAATTCAATCCCCATCAAAAAATAACTCAAAATGTCAATAACCAAGTAGTTGTTGTCAAAACTATGATATCCTTTAGCTATGGGGACCCAAAAAGGAAATTCACTTCCTTACCCAATACCCTTCACAACACAATGTCACATCTCCTAGAACAGAAGATGATTACCTTTCCTCCCATTAAAACACCCGATCCAAATAAACCATTTCCCACACACTATAGACCAAATTCAGACTTCCATTATCATCGACAAAATGGACATGATATGGAACATTAAGGGCATCTTAAACATCTTGTGTAAGACCTCATTGATTGTGGTTGTCTTTCTATTGGAGGTGTTAGTGATCAAGGATGTAAGTCTGTTGTCCCTCCTAGCCAAATATTTCTAATGTTTACCAACCCTAAGCATAATCATAATATTTAATTTGTCAAAGCTAGTGAGACTACAAAGAATGATGTGATGAATGTTGATACAAATGATGATAACAATGATACTATTCAACATGATCCTATGGATGACATGATAGGAGTGATAGGCGTCATTCCTCATAAGGGTCGAACTAAGAAGCCTCTTTAGATTTCTTTCTCCTCACAAGATATACTTAAAAATCCACCCAGTGGTCCTCTTTACATAGATGACCAAATCTATGACAAGCCCACTAATGGGATATTAATAGATTTTGTCTATGGAGAGAGTGTGATGACCAAGGAATTCTTACTTCTGCATGAACTCTATCAAGATATATATGATAAACTGAAAGAATGGATCAAGATGCATAATGGTTTTGCTTTCCCTACAATGAGATTTATCAATATTCCTTTACAAATAGGACCAAAAATATTAGATAGCTCATTCTCCATCATCCCACAGTCAGATCAATTTCATGTGAAGGTAGGATATCCATGCCTTCACTCCATGAATGCAATCCCTTTAGTTGTACATAAATGCTTAAAGTTTCACTTTGAAAATGAATTTTTCACCATCCATCATAATGGATTAACCCTTTGTCCTCCCATGGAAAATTTTCCTTAGATTTCTTTTGGAATGATCCTATACAACCTATAAAACCATGAGAATACTTCTTTTCCAAATCCTATCAAAAGTTCAAGGAAAAGAAAATAGTAGAATTATGCCTCTGAAACATAACTCCACCCACCACCAAGCCTACCATCCTAAATGAAACCATGATTGAACCTTAAGTAATTAGAAATAAAAAAGATCAACCTAAGATAGAACCTTCACCTACTTCCTACAAAAGACCAAGAGACAATGAAGACAACACCATCACGCCTCCTAGAATAAAAAAAGTTTACAAAGTCAAAGAAAAAGTGGTTGAACAACCTCCCGTGGTTATTTTCGTTCCTCCCCTTGGAAAAGAGAATAAACCTATGGTTGATCAACCTGCTCCTACACAAATGTAACTTGAAAATAGAACAAAAATAAAAAAGGTGCTAGAGAGTGTAGGCATAGATGTCGTGCCCTTTCTCATAGGTTACATGAAGAAATAAACAAATAAAATCAAGAGCCAAAATCAACGCCAAAATCAACTGAAGCAATGTATGATGACTCTACCCCCACCCCAAAATAGAGCAATCCTATAATACAATCACAACAAGATTCAAACAATTCTTTAGACATTATCATTCGACCTCTTGTTGTGATTAACTTATATGATGATGATGAGATTACTAAAATTGATGAAGAGGTGCATAATGAATTGAACACATTGTTTTCCTCTTCCATGAGCTTAAATGACAATTCTCCTAAGAAGAGTATTGCACCTGGTGATGGCCCTATTTCAACACATGCTATTGTCCCTTTGGCTAGTTTTATGCCTTCAATATACAATGAACATTATTTAGGGTGTGGGAAACCTACTTTAGGTTGACTTACATGTGCCTTACTAGTCATTTGCATTATTTATTTTTCTTTTCTATGATTGCATGTGTGTATTGTTATCCCCCATCCTATTTTGTTTGATGTATCTCTCTCTCTTTATGAAATTCCTCTATTTGTACCTTCACTCTTCTCTATGTTGTAAATATTTTACTTTTTTCATTTTATCTTTTCCTTATCTCATGTTTTCCTTTTGGGGAGGACACAATGTGTCAAGACATTCATGTCTCTTCAATGTTGGCCCAAAAGCTTTTCCTTTATCTTTTTCATTGGTCTTCTATTTTCTTTTTGGGGATGACGCAAGGTGTCAAGACATTCATGTCTCTTCCATGTTGATTCAAAAGCTTTTCCTTTATCTTTTTCACTTGTCTTGTGTTTTTCTTTTGGGGATGATGCAAGGCATTGAGAAATTCATGTCTCTTCCATGTTGAGCTGAAAGGTTTTTCTTTGTTTTCGATCTCTTTGTGTCATTATTCCAATTCTATGAGTATCTAGGGAGTGATGTTAGTTCCAAAATTTCTAAAAAAATTTAACAAGAACATACTAACCCCAAATCCAAAGATCCCTTGTGTTTGGTTTTTTTCATTTTGGTGGAAACCTCTCTCTTTTCTTTGCATGACGTAGCTTCATTTGGAAACATATGACTTGGCATAGGGATTTTAAAGTGTGGCATAGAAAATTGGACACTCTTAAGAAAAGAAACAATTTTATGATGAATTTGGACATACTTTTGTGTACCCTTGCATCATTTATTCTTCAAAATAGAATTTATAGGCCCCTAAAACCCATTATTTTTTATCTAAAGGCATGTTTCACTTGAAAAATCATCTAAATCCTGACAAACAACACTTAATTCACTCATATCCTAAAAACACACCTCCAAAAACCACTAGTGGGACCCATTCGCCACCTTGGGCGAATGAGTCCCCTCTAGAGGGATCCATTCACCAAGGGTGCCAAATGAGTACCTTTTGGGTGGGGGAATTCAATTTTGAGTAGGAATTTAATCAATTCAACTTAATTTTTCAATGGATGTTGGCCTCTTAGGTCTAAATAATGGGAAAACTAGGTATTGATGCCTATAAATGCACATTTTAGGTCATTTTTCACATCTCTTAGATATTTTTACAAAGAAAAATCAAAATTCAAGCATTAAGAGTCTTCCACAATAAGTTTTATTAGCATTTTCTACAACAAAGTTTAAGATTTAGGGTAGCAAACTAGGTTTTTTTGCAGGTCTTCAAGCTCACTTCTCATTCAAGATCCAACATTGCAAAGAGTTGATGATGGATGCCTATGGTGAATCGTGGAGAAATCTAGGTTCAGGAGATGCAACTATCCATCAAATCACACCTAAAGACTTGTTTTCAAAGTGATTTCATCTCCCACTTTCTCTCTATCTTTAGACTAAGGTTTGCATTACATTTGCATGTCATTTACATCCATTTGATATGTTGTAGGGTTTGTAGGATTAAAGTCTTACATCATTCAAATCACATTTGTTCATCTTATTCTAACGCAATAGAATAGGGCTTTGTCATGCTTCAAATTTTCCTAGTATTTGACACAATTAAGACTAGGGTTTTATAAAGATTTTATCCATTCAAGGTTTGATTACCCAACTAGGGGTCTGACTAAGGAAAACCCCCCATTAGAAAACAAATTTTATGCTATTTTGTAAGAATTTTCTGAGATTGAGATTCAGGTTTCCATCAAAAAGTTTTGTACACTTTATAAGGTGCAGGTCTAAGATTTAAATTTGTAAAAAAATTGAAAAAGGACTGATTTTCCATGGATGGTGAATGAGTCCCTCATCAAGTGGCTACAAGAGTTAAATGCAGATTTGTGTACCTAGTGAGCAAAAATGAGTTTGTGGGCAAAAAACCCTAACCTAGGATTGATTCGCCCAAGTTGTCAAATGAGTCCTAGTCAGCCAAAAAGTCAAATTTTCTAGATTTCTAGTGTTCATCAGTCTTATAGGTGCACACATTCTGAGTTATAGCTTTCTATTTGAAACAATTTGCATTTTTATTCATCTCTTTAGGTCTTTTGAAAATGTCACTATGTTTTCGAACATTGCATATTTCATTAGTTTTGCATTCATAATCAATCAATTTTATCAATCAGTATCACTTAGATCATTTCATTTAGTCATATTTACATCATTCTTTAGTTTGAGTGAACCACCTCAATTTTAGGGGTCTATCTCTCTCCTTTTAGGTGAAAAACCCTAAGAGTGCAAGAGAATTACATAGATCACAAACCTTAAAATTGATGGTTCATTTTGGTGAACCTACATATTGAACATTATCTCTTTTTTATTTGCATTTTCATTTGCATCCTAGGACTCAATTGCATTAGCTTTTGCATTGTTTTTACATCCTAGGGCTTACTAACATTTGCATTAGTGAAATTATCATTTAGAGGTCATTATTGCATTTCATTTCATCACATCATTACAAACTTTTGCATCTCTAAATTTGTACGAACTTGAAAACATAGAGAAACATCAAAAAAATCAAAAATCAAAAATAAAAAATCTCTGTCATGGGACTCATTCACCACCCTAGGCGAATTAGTCCCAGTGCACTTTTTGCATCAGTATTTCCATAATTTAGTTTCATGTTTTACACTTTTCTGTTTTCTACAGTTTATTTTCTTTTTCTATTTAGTTATTTTATGTTATATGTAGATCAATTGCATAAACATCATTTCCTTTCATGGCATTTATGGATAGTATTAAATTTTTGCAAGTTTCCTTTTCAACATTAGTTCCTAGTTCCTTTAAATTAGATTCATCAATACATAAAAACACAAAACCACAAACATCAAACCAACCTTTTAAACACATGATTAACTTTAGAAACACTATCTCATCCAAGCCTCTTAGTAGTGATGATGTAGAAAAGTTAGATGAAGTCCTTCAGAACTTCCTCTCACTCACTTCATCCTCTAAATCTTGCCATGAGAAGCCTAAACCAATTGAAGATAATCCATCCCTCAAACCTTTTCATTAGGATGACTTTGATTTGTTAGATGAAGCCCTTTAGAACTTCATCTCATCTACGTCATCCACTAAGGTTTGTTACGACCAACCTACACCAAAGAACATTAATGCCTCTAAAACTTGTCATGAGAAGTATAAACCAATTAACGATAACTTATCTCTCAAAAATTTTAGTTGTGATGAATTTTACCTATTAAATGTAGCCCTTCCAGGCATCATCTTATCTCATCCATCCATTAAGGTTTGTTGTGAACAATCTAAAACTAAAGATGTTAATGTGATTCAACCTCAACTCATTCTTTACCCACCCTCACATAAACTTCTTCCTCCCAATAAACCCGAGTTTAATCTTTACCCACCTAAACTTGATGTGTTGTAGCAATCCAGTAATACTATTGTTGCTCATACATATAATACCTGAAATAATCTACAACTAGCGCAACCAACCCCACCCTCTTTACCTTTACCTAATCCACCTAGTGCTCCTTGTTTCCCTCCCACACAAAAGAGTATGATATTATCAAACAGATAAAGAATACTCCTACAAAGATTTCCCTTTGGGATTTACTTCAGAATTCAAAAAATTACCACACTATTCTTCAAACAACATTACAAAACATTGTTGTTCCTCCTGGCACAACTCCAAATGATGTTGCAACTCTAATACATGGAATGCATAAAGTTGATCTAGACATTACTTTTCATCAACACGAGTTCCCTCCTTTAGAGTTTTAAAAACAAAACAAATCCTTTATGATAATTTTTCAATTCAATCAAATAGGTATCAAGAGAACCATCATTAATAATGGGTATGTGTGGGATCATCATGGAAAAAACAAGCCCTTAAGTGGCAAAAAATTCAGAAAAATCAGAGTTAGGCAACTTGACATAAAAATTTGAATAAGTTATCTATATTATTTGAAAAATATGTAAGAATAGAATATATAGCAAATTGAATGTAGTTTCTAAACTACTAGGTTTTTTTTTTTTTAAATCTATTTGGTGAAAATTTGAAATTTCAATGCAATAGTACTTAAATTTCAAGGAACAAATAAAATGTAGGTGTCTCTGACCATCCTAACCACAATAAAATGATAATATTTTTTTTATAATATTTTAGATATAAGTAGAGGACTCATGTGCCGATGTGATGCATATTTTTTTGTAATTTTTTTCTAATTAAATAATTAATTATGAGCTTTTTATTACAACTTTTAAAAAATATAAAAAATCGTGTGTCTGACCACCTTAACTTGGTCAAAACTTCATCAAATTCTTTTTTTTTTAATCCTATAGTATACAAAGCATAGAATGTGATGCATGTTTCAAATAAAAAAAATGTGATACCATTTGAAATCTATAGATGTTTTTCAATCAGCCTATCAATTAGGACTTTAATCGTAATTCAAATAGAAAATGAATAATAATTATATATCAAATTTAAAGAAAAACATAATTTATATTGGTTAAAAGTTGAGAATCACCTTTAAAAACCCTTTTCATTTCATCAATTCTGGATTAAAAAAAGTCATTAGTCACATACCCTACGCAAACCCATCATATCGCCACTTTTTGGCCCATCATGATCCTGCACATACCCTATTAATGCTTCCACCCTTAATGTGTGTAGTGTGAATCTCCTTGATAGATTGCATGTTGAAAAGTCACAAATAAAACCTAATTCCTTATCCATTAGAGGATTTGACAATACAACAAAATAACCGCTTGGTGTAATCACTTTTCCTATTACTGTTGAGGTGGCTACTATGCAAAATCCTATTCATGTCATGCCTTATGATCTTTCGTATAATCTTCTTTTAGGTGGACCATGGATTCATGAGTTGAATGCAGTGCCTTTGACCCTTCATCATATAATGAAATATGTCTATAACAACATCTATCAAATTAAAATAGACCCCAAGCTTGAAAGTTGCTTACACCTTGAAAAAGGAACCACAAGCCCTATGAATACATTAATTCCAATATCTAATATAGAACCTCTAGAAATTGAAAAACAAGATGAGAAATCGATGTCTAAATTATTTAGTGATGATTGGAGATCCTTAGAATTCACACCTTCCTTTATGGGTGAATATATAATCACACAAAAAAAGGATGAAACACAAGAACAACCCACCATGATGTCAACTCATAATTTAGAAAAATATTCTCAAACATCTTTCCCCTACTTTGGAAGAAACTACAACATACACAAAAATTTAGATGAGATAGATTATCAACATTCACCTAATCCGAAAGAAATGGAAATACTTTATGGAAAAGGCTATGAACTTGTGAAACAATTGGGATATACCAAAAAATGTTGTGGAAAGCATGAACAAGGTATTCATGTCCCTATAGAACCTAATACACAAGAGAAAAAAATTGGATTGGGATATTCTTTTTCTAAGACAATAAAAGCCACTCAATGACCATCTTTGAACATCAACACTATTACATGTCAACCAAAACACAATCTCACAATCAAACATCCTGAATTGCTTGATGTGAACTTATCACCATCATGGGAGTATGTTGAAAGTGATGATGCTTTAAAACAAATGTTAGGATTCTATGATAACACATCCTCTACTACTCCCATGAAATGGGTTACTTGTGCTATGATAATTACCAAGCAAAAAGATAGTGATATCATTGCAAAACCATATGATCCTGAAGTTCCTAAATCTAATGCACTCCCCTTAGGAGATAAAATTGATGTGCCAATGGACATAGATGATAAACAAAAGTTTATTAAGATTGGGAAGTGTCTTGATGATGAAGAACAAGAGGATACTACAACATTACTTCATGATTTTCCTAAAAAAAATTCTTGAAAAAATTCTGATATGCTAGGAATTGACCCAAAATTTGTGACACACAACATTGTTCTTACTAAAAATGCTAAACCTGCTCGCCAAAAGATACAAAAAATTCACCCTAACATAACCTTGCATGTTAAAGTAGAGCTTAAAAAACTCCTTGATGTAGGCTTCATTTGTCCTATTGATTATTCCCCTTAGATCTCAAACATTGTCGACGTTGCTAAAACCAATAATCATATTAGGATATACACCAATTTTTGTGATTTGAATAAAGCCTCTTGAAAATATGACTTACCACTTTCTAATATTGACATGATCATGGATTCAACTACTGGACATGCTTTGTTATCATTCATGGATAGATTTTATGGTTATAATCAAATCTTTATCAACCTACAAGATCAATACAAAATTGCATTTACAACTATTTAGGGAATGTTTTGTTGGGTTGTGATGCCTTTCGGTTTAAAGAATGTTAGTGCAACTTATTAACAAGCAATGACATTGATATTTTACAATTACATACATAAAATCTTGGAAGATTATGTTGATGATGTCTTGGTGAAATCCTTAACAAGACAAGACAATGTAAACATCCTTTGAAAGATCTTTGAATACATACATAAATATAACATGCAACTCAATCCAAAAAAATGTTTCTTTGGCGTAGATAGTCAAAAAATCTTGGGATTTGTCATTTCTTGTAGAGGAATTGAGGTCGACATGAAGAAAATTGATGCCATTATTAACATGCTACCTCCGAAGAACATTTCTCAATTGCACACATTACAAGGCTAAATTCAAGGGTATGTGCCAGATCATCATGGAAAAAACAAGCCCTTAAGTGGCAAAAAGTTTAGAAAAATTAGAGTTAGGTAACTAGATGTAAAATTTTGAATAAGTTATCTATATTATTTCAAAAATGTCTTAGAATAGAATCTATAGAAAATTGAATGTAGTTTCTAAACTACTAGGTATGTTTAAAAAAAAAAATCTATTTGGTGAAAATTTGAAATTTCAATGCAGTGGTACTTAAATTTCAAGGAAAAAATAAGAAGTAGGTGTCTATCTGGCCACCCTAACCACAATAAAATGATAATATTTTTTTATAATATTTTAGATATAAATAGATGACTCATGCCCCAATGTGATGCATATTTTTTTGTAATTTTTTTCCAAGTAAATAATTAATTATGAAATTTTTATTACAACTTTTTAACAAATATAAAAACTTGTATGTTTGACCACCTTAACTTGGTCAAAACTACATGAAATTAATTTTTTTACTTTTTTAATCCTATACTATGCAAAGCATAGAATGTAACACATTTTTTGGATTCAAAAAATGTAATACCATTTGAAAGCTATAGATGGTTTTCAATCAACCTATCAATCAGGACTTTAGTCATCATTTGAATAGAAAATGAATAATAATTACTTATTAAATTCAAAGTAAAGTATAATTTATATTAGTGGAAAGATAAGAATCTCCTTTAAAAAGCCCTTTTCATTTCATAAATTTTGGGTAAAAAAATAGTCGTCAACCACATACCCATCATATTGCCACTTTTTGGCCCATCACGATCCTACACATACCCTCAAGCTATCTTCCATTTCATTGCATCTTTAGCCAATTGCACCTTACCCTTCATGCATCTTCTTAGAAGGGATGTATGTTTTGATTGGAATGAGGATTGTAAATAGGCTTTTGAGAGTTTAAGGGAATACCTTGCAACTCCTCCCGTTTTACAACCTGTTGTGCCAAACAAACCATTTATCCATTACATAGTAGCATCAGCCCATGCTCTTGCAGCATTGTTGGCTCAACAAGATGATCATGGTAAAGAACATATTTTCTATTACATCAGTCGAACTTTAATCAATTATGAAACTTGATACTCAACAATTGAGAAACAATTCTTAGCTCTTGTATTTGCTACTAATAAATTGCAACATTATTTACTAAATGTTGAACTACAAGTCAACAAAATTTGATCCCCTTAAGCATCTTTTTAGTAAAATCGTTCTCTTTGGATGAGTAGCTAAGTGGGTGATGTTGCTAACTATTTTTGACCTTAAGTTTTCTTCATGAAAAGAAATAAAAGGACAAGCCTTATCCTCTCAATTTACCTAATAATGACTCCTTTCCTGATGATAGTATCTTGACCACATATGTTAAAACATGAGAATTGTATTTCAATGGATCTAATTTTAGAATAGGTTCTGGTGTTGAAGTGATATTAATTTTGCTCGATGGAAATCCTATTCCCTTGTCCTATCGATTAAATTTCCTATGTACAAATAACACAACTGAGTATGAGGCATTAATCATAGGAGTGCGAGTTGCTTTAGCCATGGGTGCTAAATATATCAAGATATTTGGTGATTCACAACTAGTAATCAAACAAATCAATGGTACATATCAAACTAAACATTAGAAATTATTGAAATACAAGGATCTTACAATGAAACTATTAGAGATGTTTGAATCATTCACCATTGATAACATCCCATGAAAAGACAATCAACATGTGGATGCAATGGTGAGTGTAGCCTCTCTTATATTCCCACACGATCCTACAACTAACTTCACTTTTGTTATTCATCCAATCATGAAGCCTTCAATTGATACACGATTAGAAGACATTCTAACAACAATTCAAGATGAATCGCAAGAATGGTATGACACAATATACAATTATTTAAAAGATGACACCATTCCCGAGCCCACAACAATAAATACTTGAAGCCGTTTATGCAAACTAGCAGCCAAATACATAATCCTCGATGAGTTGTTATATAGAAGATCCTTCAATGGTCTCTTACTAAGGTGTCTAAAGGACTCCAAAATTCTTATAGCCCTTGACCAGGCTCATGTTGGTGCTTATGGAGGTCATTAGTGCATAAAATTATCTATATGGGATATTATTAAAGACATGGAGAAAGATTACTTTTCTTATGTTAAACGATGTCCTAAATGTCAAGAACATAGAAATTTGATTCATGCTCCTGCTTTTGAGCTTCATGCCCAAATTCCCATTTGGTCATTTTTAGTATGGGGATTGGATCTTATTGGAAAATTTTCACCACCCTCTTTTGCTAGACATACATTTATGATAACCACAACAGACTATTTCACGAAATGGGTGGAAGCTATTCCTCTTCGTTCTACAAATTTTGAAGTAATTTTTCTTTTAATATTGGAACACATAATTGCTCACTTTGGACTGCCTTCTACAATCATTTAAAACAATGCAACCCCATTTAAGAATAATGATGTAAAGAAATTTCTTGAAACATTCAACATCCAACATTGATTTTATACACCATACTATCCTCAATCCAAGGGACAAGTTGAAAGCACTAATAAGATTCTTGAACGAATCCTCAAGAAAACTGTTAAAAAACATCATAAAGATTGGCATATGCAATTACATTATGCGCTTTGGGCCTATCGAAAAAGCATTAGATTATCCATGGGAACTACACCATATAATCTTGTTTATGGTACTTATGTGATCATGCCCTTGGAGTTAGAAATTACTTTCTTGCAAATTTCTATTCAAGACCTTATTGATGAAGCCACTTATAAAGACCAATGATTGCACTAGCTTGAAATGCTTTATGAAAAATGCATTAATGCTCTTGAGCACCTCCAAGATTACATTAAACAATTACAATGAAAACATAATACTCATGTCATCCCTCACACATTTCATAAGGGTGATTTCGTTCTCTATGAGAATCAACACAGTACTAATGCTGATCATGAAGACAAAGATAGATTTAGCCCTAATTGGTTAGGACTGTACATAATCGATACCAGTTATGGGTATGGTGCTTATATATTAATAGAGCTCGATGAAACACCCCTTAAGGAACCTATTAATGTCATTCATTTACGTCGGTATTATCTATATTCCCCTTGAATAGTATGATTGAAATGTAGTATTGTCTAAAGTTATTTGGTTACATTCTACATAAATTTTACATTGCTTCATTCTTGACAACTGATCATGTGTTTTTCTTGAACACTAGAGTAATTATTTAACTTAATTCTATAATTACTTTAGATTTCATACTATTTACCCTTGTGTTATGTTAAGTTCGATCCTTATATGAGTTATAGGTGTATCTAATTTAACATACCTTCTTTAAAATAAATATGTTGTATTTAAAGTAAAACTAAAATATGTTTAACATTAGATCACATCAGTCCTCTTAAATTATGTAGATATTAATTAAATAATTTCACAATAAGTTATTTAATTAATCACATTGTCATTTAACATTTAAACACCTTAAGACATATTGCAAAACATCAAATGCACATGTATATATACATATATCAAATTTTTTATGTACATCTCATCATCATATACAAAATCACTAAGATCTATGAGAGCTATACCCTGAGGATCTGGCACTTGTGATCCTATCCCCAAACATCATGAGATGGTTGTGTGTGATCATGATTGTGATCTGCCAAATATGAGTGCATACTCCAAACACTATACTCACCCAAGAGCTACAAGATCCTCCTCATCCATCTGAGCCCTCTCTACCCATAGCTATGCTAGCTCTGCATGCAGTCTCTCCACCTCTGCTAGAGTCTGGGATGACTATTCTACACTCTCAGCTTGATGGAGTCATCTCCTAATGCTCTCATATGCTGACCTTTAGCCTCACGAAAGGTCTGAGTGCCTCTGGCTCCTCCTCCATGATTGGTGGGGGCACATAACCAAGGTCCACTTCCTCCTTGTCGATGGATATAGGCACTATCTCTATAGTAGCCTAACGATAGAACTCTCATTATTCTCTCATCACTCCTACAAGATAAGAAATAGTACACAATTAGTAAACATCAGCATGATATATATAAAGCATAAACACTAAAATACATGCATAAATAAACTATCATACCTATATCTCCAGTCTGCTGAGGGATATCAACCTCGTCCTCTCTAGGGGGCATGGAGGATGTGCTAGCCTCTTATGATTGTGGGCACTAATGTCTGCTATAGCTACTACATGTGATTTGGTCACGTGAGTGTGTGAAGACTCTCCTTGCTCATGCCAATCCTCAGTCTCTACCTCATCACCCTCACTCAAGGGTGGCTCTTCCTTGTAATACCCCTCCTCATAATCATCCACCTCATCATCCTCTCCTCCATCCTTGTCCTCATAGTCAAGATCGACATCTAAATCATACTCATCATCAATCACATTAGTAAATATATCTACTAGCCTATATCATACATCCTCATCCCTATCCTATGGCTCATCTTGCTCATCTAGTGTTGGTCCAATATCACCTATAGGGACATCCATGGGAAATATAGGAGTTGGTCATGTCATTGACCACCACTCCTCATCCTCATCTGTGTTGTCGATGTCACTAGCGTTGAAGACTGGTGGCCGATCATGATCTCAATAATCAAATTCACTCTATATAACATGATCTATAGTGAGTTGAATGGTATCCCCTAGCCTTTGGGCACTCTACACTGATCTACTAATAAAGGGGCACACCCTCGGTGGTTTCTGCACCTACCCAAACTATTGCATGACTCAGCCATAATAGAAAGGATGTGCAACATAGTCATGTCACCCAGCTCAAAATATATCCATTTGCATCCTCAGTTTTCCTATGAGATCTAGCCACTATAGTGTGAGTAGATAAGGTCTCCATAGGACCTTGTCCTCATCCAGCTAGTCAAATCTCACCCTCCAAAAATGTAGATCTCCATATTGCCACAAGCATTGTAGAGGGTAGCTGAAGGCTTGTGGATATCCTGCAGCTATAGCACATGAGAACCCAATAGGCCTAGTGCATGTAATATGCTCAAGGAACCACACCTACAAAAGCGTGCAATACACCATACTGTCAATCTGTTGGAACACAATTCAGCCAAGATCATAATAAAGATGTGCTAGGAGGCAGTGTCCCCAAGCATAGACTATCTTATGCTCCACCATCCCACAAATCAAATGAACCAATCCTCCATCTAGGTGTGTCACTCATCCATCAAGATTGAGAACTAGAGACATTGTATGCATCATAATACATCTCACTATGGGGGCTCATGAATATAGCGGCATGGGAAGCTTGACTTGCGCTTTCACATGCTCATCATGAATAGGTCCATCCAAGCAGTATTGCATGTCCACCTTCTTCTTGTGGAATGACCGATCTCCTCAGAAATATACCTACTCTCCCCAAATAGGAACTTGAAAAATCCATTGTAAATCCACTAAGGTGATGGTCATTTCCCCAATTAGGAGGTGAAATGTACATGTGCTAGTGTCCCAATGCTTGCACAAGGCCATCAACATGGCATTGTGGTATCTCATAGGTGGAATCAGATATTCCCAATAGATACCTACTACCTGCAAATGCTCCATCTCCTCTGTCAATAGTGTTGGAGCTAGATCTCTAAGAAAACTAATCTATCTCTCCCCTAGCTGCTATCACAACTAGGTAGGGACCTATCAAAAACACAACATTATGCTGTCAAAATTTATCTAATATCTTCAATTTTTACATTATTCATCATGCAAGTGTGTTAAAGTTCCTCTAGTGTGCTTTTCTAAATGCCCTAGATGCTTTAGAACCCTTTTGGGACACTTCACAAAGAAACGGGACACTTCGCAAAAAAATGGGACACTTTGTGAAGAAACGGGACACTTCATGAAGAAATGGGACACTTTGTGAAGAAATGGGACACTTTGCAAACAAAAGGGACACTTTATGAAGAAATGGGACACTTTTCAAACTTTTTTCCAAGGTCCTAAATTAACCTATAAATGCATTAAAAATCATTAAATCATTACAAAATCACTAAGAAAAAGTTGCAAAATCGACTCACCTCATGGTACAGCTCGTTGATAGCTACCTGCTCTCGAAGCTCACCCAGTCGTGAAGGTGTGTAACCCTGTCTACTTGGAAACTTCTTGTCTCACTTGTCTCTCTCAAGGTACAAGAAGGTATAATGCAATAGTAAGTGAAAAATTACTCTCCTTTACCTCTTTTCACCTATTTTTACTATTACTCTTATGCATTCAATTAGGGTTATTTTCTCTTAAGTATTAATAAATAACCTTTTCTTCAAAACAACATAATGAGAGCTAGAAAAATCTATTTCTGACACCATTTGATGTGTTGCAATCATGATTCCACACCTGACATCATCAATTATCTATTGTTACATGGAATGGTATTTGGAAATTCCCTACGGTGTGATGTTCCTTATTCAACATAGCTATATTGTTACCTTGATTCCACCTTCGTAAAGCAAGCAGAATCAAGGGTGGCATACAACTACCCTCAAATTTCATTTCTAGAAAGTTAGATACAAGAATTTTTAGACAACTAATGAATTTGTGTTGCAGGATGCAGTTCCTAATGTTGTGGTTTTGCAGATAACTATAGTGGGGGCTTCATTCTCCCATCTTTCAAATGAGTATCCTTTTATGCAAAAAAGTGTACTATTTAGAGTACTTTAGCTTACATATGCACGTAGAGTCATATGGGCTCTAAAGTGGGGGCTAAATGTAGGGTAGAAAATTGGACACTCTTGAGAAAAGAGACAATTTCATGCTCAATTTGGACCTACTTTTGTGTACCCTATCATCATTTATTTTTCAAAATAGCATTTATAGGCCCTTAAGACCCATTATTTTTTATCTAGAGGCCCATTTCACTTGAAAAATCATCTGAATCTCAATAAACAACACTTGATTCACTCATATCCCGAAAACCCACCTCCAAAAAATACTAGTGGGACCCATTTGCCACCTTGGGTGAATGAGTCCCCTTTCGAGGGACCCATTCACCAAGGGTGGTGAATGAGTCCCTTATGGGGCGAAATTAAAATTTGAGTGGGAATTTAACCAATTCAACTTAAATTTTCAATGGATGTCGGCCTCTTAGGTCTAAATAATGGGAAAATTAGGTATTGATGTCTATAAATGCACATTTTAGGTCATTTTTCACATCTCTTAGCCATTTTTACAAAGCAAAATCAAAAGTTAAGCATTAAGAGTCTTCCACAATAAGTTTCATTAGCATTTTCTACAACAAAGTTGAAGCTTTAGGGTAGAAAACTAGGGTTTTTGTAGGTCTTCAAGCTCACTTGTCATTCAAGATCCAACATTGCAAAGAGTTGATGATGGATGCCTATGGTGAATCATGGAGAAATCTAGGTTGAGGAGATGCAACTAGCCATCAAATCACACCTAAAGACTTGTTTTAAAAGTGATTCCATCTTATATTTTCTCTCTATCTTGAAACTAAGGTTTGCATTACATTTTCATGTCATTTACATCCATTTTATATGTTATAGGGTTTCTAGAATTGAAGTCTTACATCATTCAAATCACATTTTTTCATCTTATTCTAACACAATAGAATAGGGTTTTTCTGTACTTCAAATTTTCCTAGTCTTTGTCACACTTAAGACTAGGGTTTTATGCAAATTTTATCCATTCAAGGTCTGATTATCCAACTAGGGGTTTGACCAAGGCATAATCCCCCATTAGAAAACAAATTTTAAGCTATTTTCCAAGAATTTTCTAAGATTCAGATTTGATTCTTCGTCAAAAAGTGTTGTAATGGTGACAAGGTGTAGGTCTGAGATCTAAATTTGTAGAAATTTGAAAAAGGATTGATTCACCATGGATGGCGAATGAGTACCTCATGAGGTGGTTGTCAGAGTTAAATGCAGATTCCAATACTTAGTGAGCAAAAACTAGTTTCTAGGCAGAAAACCTTGACCTAGGACTGATTCACCTAGTGTGTTGAATGAGTTCCAGTCAACCAAAAAGTCAAATTTTCCATATTTCTAGAGTAATTTCTAGTCTTCATAAATTTTACAAGTGCACACATTTTGAGTTACAAATTTATGTTTGATTCTATTTGTATTTATATTCATCTCTTTAGGTATTTTGCAAATGTCGCTATGTTTTGAAACATTGCATGTCTCATTAGTTTTTCATTCATAATAAATCAATTTTATCAATTATTTGCACTTATATCACTGCATTTAGTCATATTTACATCATACATTCTTTACTCTAAGTGAACCACATCAATTTTATGGGTCTATCTCTCTCCTTTTAGCTGAAAAACCATAAGAGTGTAAGAGAAGTACATTGATCACAAACCTTAAAATTGATGGTTCACAAAGTTAGCTCTCATGTCTTCTTTATTTTTTGCATTTACCATTTGCTAATTTAAAGTAATTGTTCACAATATGGTGTTTTGGAAATTTCTTTAAAGTGGAGGTATACTTTAGAATTATCCTTTTGCATTTTTCATGGTTCATGGTGCAGTCTTCTTATTTCATGTGATGTGTTTTTCAATTTGTGGTTGACATTGAGTGTGATGTCCTTCAAGAGCATGATCTATCTTAGCATATTACATTCCTCTTAGTGGCTTGATGTGACACACTGCATCCCCTAAGTTGTAAATCTTCTATTGTTTTATTTATCCTCTCTTGGATACATTAGGCACAATGTTCCCTAAGTTAAGACCTTGTATGAATTAAGCAAGACTCCTTTGAATGTTCCTTATTATTGTATTTGCATTTTTATTTATATGGCCACCTTGCATAACATAGCTTGCATGTTTGTGGATTGTCCATGTTTGTTCATGAGTTCCAAGCATACTAAGTTTTACTTGTCTAATGAAGCTCAAAAATCATTTTTTGTGTGGTTCCTTATCAAAGTTATCAGGAAGTATAACTTCGGTAAGGTTTTTTAGGAAGCTAATCAAAGGGCATGACTTTCCCTTAGCCACTCGCATGTGTGTGTTAGCACATACCATCCATGTGTGTATGTGTCTCAACTTCTTGGATTTCTCACCTAGCAGACAACCTAAAGTTTTGTTGCCTCAGAGTGAGTGTGCATTTTTTTGACAAACAACCTAGATCTAATCCACATTTGATGGAAAAATGGTTAAAGCTTGATCCGCCCCTTCTTTTAATTTTTCTTCTCTCCATGTCTTTGGCATTATATTCTTGTGCCTTTTTTTTACTCTTTATATCATTTTCATGTGTGTTATTTTTTTCATATGTTAGTTTTCCATAGGACCTTGGCCCCAGGGGCTTGCACAACCCTTCTTGATCATGGCCATCCTATCTTACTAACACTGATGCATTTGGACCCCGCTTGGTATGCGTTGGTCTACTTTAGTGTGAATTGGAAGAAAGTTCCTCCTCTCACTAAAGTGGGGGCTAGATGTAATGATGGAAAAAGACCTCCCTAACATGGCCTTTTATTTAGTGTTGCAATGTGTCTAACATATTCATATTAGGTCTTGGGCCCTTGTGAAATAAATGAGCTCATTAATGCCTTATTTGAAGTGTTGTAAAGTCTTGTAACACACTTTCACACTTTTACAAGGTTTTATTTAATAATTGGGGTTCTTTATGCTTTAATTAGCCTTATTTTGCATCCACAAGCCTTATTTAATGCATCTTTTTGATGATGATCTTAACATAAATCAACATCTAATCAGAATTCAAGCGTTTTCAGGTTGTGTGGCCCAAATTTAGTGATCTAGAACTCATACACCACCTTGGGCATATGAGTCCCACCTAGGTGTTTGAGTCCTCATCTTGGTTTCACACCTTCCTAAGAATTATTTAATTTGGTCCCATAATTTATGCCTAATGAGACTCATACGCCACCTAGATCTGATGTTGGCTTGTAGTGTTGTAATTTTAGGAATTCTTGCATAATTAGGTTTAAATACAATGCTCTCTCAATCATTTTAACCTAATAATTTTTTGAGAACATTCATAATAGCAAGTTTCAGTTCACAAGAGCATTCAGGAGCATTCAAAGGTGGAACCTCTTAAAATAAATTGCTTTGTTTTGTGATGTTGATGATGGATTCAAACCAAATTTTAAAGAGATTCCACTCAATGATAACCCTAGAGATCTCAATGCAAAGGATATTGAAATCTTACAATAGGGTTGTCCTAGAGACTGAATGATAGCTAATGAGGGGTTCACCACCAAGTGTAAACTTGGAAAAGACAATGAATCAGAAAACACAGTGTGATATGCAAAATGAACTAGAAAATGCCCTAGAAATGCAAGATGAATAGAATAGGAAAGAAAAAATGTAAATAGTGTGCACCAGGGAACCTTGAAGTGACTTGAAATAGCTCTAAAATTCTTAAAATGTTGATTTTCTAACCAAATAGGACTCATTCACCAGCCTTGGTGAATCAATCCTAGATCACGGTTTTTGCATAGGAGTCTATTTTGAGAAAAAGGGTATCAGAATATACAAATAGATCTAGCTAACAACTATATAGTGGGATTCATTTGCCACTGTTGGTGAATCAATCCCATTCCACTTTTCTAAAATTTGAAAGCTTTGATCTGCACTTCAACACTTGCCTTTTCCTTGCAATCTAAGTTTCGAACCCGAACTTCTGAAAAGTACCTATAAAACATAATTCAACTTGATTTTCTAAGGGGGGTTTTCCTTGGTCAAACCCCTAATTTGGTAATTAAAAATTGATAAGAATAAAGAAATGTGCATGAAAGTCCTAGCCTTAAGTGTGTCTAAGACTAAGAAATCTGAAACATGATGTGATCCTATTCTAATGTGCAAGAATATGATGTAATGATGGAAATGTAGAGATGAAGGACTCACTTGTGATGACCCCTAATCACCCCAAATGAGCTCTAAATGATGCATGTACCTTCCTTAGGTTGAATATAGACTGATAATGGAAGATCGAATCACTTAGGAAGCAAGCCTTTAGGCTTAGCATGATGGCTAGTTGCATCTCCCAAACCTAGAATCTGTCATGATTCACCAGAGGCATCCATGATCAACCCTTCAAAATGCTAGATCTTGATTGAAAGTGAGCTTGAAGAATTGAAAAAATGCTTTGAATGTTGCTCCAATGCTTCAACTTTACTTGCTCTTGAAATGAGAATGCTCTTGTGAAAGTATTGCTTGAAGATTCCTAATGCTTAATGCTTGAAAATAATAGTTCATAGTGCTTAGATCTGATGAAAATGACTTGGAAACTTGATTTTATAGGCATCAACACCTAATTGACCATTATTTATATCTCAAAGGATGACACCCACCAAAAACTTGAATTAAATTGATGAATTCCCACTCAAATGTGAAAAAGACCCCAAATGGGACTCATTCACCACACTTGGCAAACAAGTCCTACTTAAGTGGATTCATTCGCCCAAGGTGGAAAATGAGTCCCACCTTAGCTTTTTGAGGTGGTTTTTTGGATATTTTGGTGTTTTGAATGATTTCATGATAGGATTTTTAGGTGAAATGAGCTTCGATATCAAAAATAATGTGTCCTTGGGGCCTATAAATGATGATTTAATGGATAATTAATGCAAGAGTACCCAAGATAGGTCCAAATTAGACCAAGGATTGTAATTTCTCCAAGAAGGGATTATAGTTTTGGTGGTCATATTTATCCCCCACTTTAGTGCCCATATGACCCTACATGCATATGTAAGCTAAAGGACTCTAAATAGTACACTTTATGAAAGGATACTTATTCACAATATGGGAGAATGAAGCCCCTAGTGTAGTCATCTGCAAAACCACAATGTTAGGAACTACATCTTGCAACTCAAATTTTTTAGTTGTCCAAAAATCATTTTATCTAACTTATTATAGAAATAAAATTTGAGGGTAGATGTACGCCCCCCTTGATTCTGCTTGATTTATGAAGGTGGAATCAAGGTAGCAATCTAACCACATCGAATGAGATAAGTCATATCGTAGGGAATTTCCTAGTAACATGCCACATAATGATATATAGTTGATGATGTCGAGAGTGGAATGCCAATTATAATGCAACAAATGGCATAAAAAATAGATCTCTCTAGCACCTGGAATACTTATTTGATTGAGATGCAATTTTTAACCCTAATATAGTAAAAACTCTAGGTCTAACTTACATAAGAGAAAAAAGTGAAGTAAATTGTAACTTTATTATTTACCTTTTTGTATCTTCAGAGTGATTGAAGAGGAGTGAAATATGCCTAGTAGATGAGATTATAGACATGTGAGACTGGATGTGCTACGAGACCAAGTGGCATGCAACGAGCAACATCATGAAGTGAGTTGATTATTTTGTCTTTACTTTGTCCTTACATAGTGATTTTATGAATTTTACACATTTCTAGGTTAATGTAGGGCCCTAGAAGAAAAATTTGTGAAGCATCCCCTTTCTTTGCAAAGTGTCTCCTTGTTTTGCAAAGTGTCCCCTTGTTTCACAAAGTGTCTTGTTTCTTCATAAAGCATCCCAAAAGGGTTCTAAAGTGTCTAGGGCCTCGAGGAAAGCAAACTAGAACAAATTTAGTACACTTTTTATGATTGTTGAGCTAAAAATTGAGTAGTTTAGACTACTTATAAGACATTTTTTTTTTAGTAAGTTCCCATCTATTTGCGCTAGCGTTTGGGTGGTACGAAGATCAGTCTTCCTAGAGATTTAGCCCCCACTCTTTTAGTGGGGGACACAGAGCTACTGCAGACTATAGGATTATATTGGGCATACCTCATGCCCCCCATGAGGTACCATGATGCGATGTTGATGGTGCTAGCAGAGTGTTGGGATGCTAATAGTTGAACATTCCATCTTCTAATCGGAGAGATGACTCTCATGCTAGAGGATGTACACTACATACTTGAGTTCCCATTTGAGGTGAGAAAGTACATTTTTGAGCGGAGTGATCATTCTGTGAGATGAAAGATGACATGTAGTATTTCCTTTGCAGACTAGTACATGATGAGAGAGTGAGGGCAGGAATTGATCTGGTGATGCTAATATATTCATGAGCCCTACTAGTTAGATGGATTATGATGCATACAATTGCACTACTACTCATCCCAAATGGCCAGGGAGTGCACCTAGAGGAAGGACTAGTACACCTAATATGAGGGATGTGAGAGCACTAGACAGTATACACCTAGGGGTGTTGTATCCTAACTCACATATATTATGATCTTAGAAGGTTTATCTTTCAATAGTAGATAGTATGGTATAATGTATGTGTGTATAGGATTGGTGCCTTGAGCATATCACTTGTACCAAACCTACTAGCTGGGTGATCCCATAATAGTGGTTTACAATTTTTTGGCCAAACTAGACACTGAAATTATTATTTTTAACTAAATCTTCACATTTGGGCACCTATAGCGGCTAAACCGTGAGGAATTTGAAGATGGTGAAAACTAGAGTCTCATCAAATTTTTTTTCTAGATTCTAAAAATATTTTTTTCAAAATTTTTGGAATCAAATTTCACTTCTTTTCCATCTCCCACGAAAATTGATTTTTTTCAGAAAACAACATTTTAAAAAAGTGATGCACACCATATAATGCATAACTTTTTTTCCATGAAGGATACAATTATAATTCTTTCAAATTTAGATTTGTAACTCTGATATGTAGTGCTTCCACTTGGTTAGATAGTTTTTATTGAATTATTTTTTCTTAATCAAGTTTCAAAGTCAAACAAATTACAATTCATAATATAACGGTAACTTTTTTGTATATGTCAAAATTTAATTTAATTTTTTTTGTTGGATCAAGGACTTAAATATCTAGTGCACTCATATTTTTCAATTTATTTTTTGATAATCTTCTATTTTTCCACATGTGAACAAAGAAATTCATTTTCGATGAAAAACCCATGTTTAATAAAAACTTTAACAAATACATAACAAAAACCAAAACATATAAAAATATATTCATTGGATAGCTTGTTCTAGGAATACCATAATCATTTGAAATATATTTTAAATAATTCATTTGATCCCAAAAGCTAAATCAAAAGTTATTTTTTATCAGCATTTTGATAGGTGTAAAGGAGATGCATTTATAGGTATGGTTTAAAACTAGCAAGGTTCTATCCAAGGGGGTTTGATCTAAGGTGATTTGATCAAACCCTCTTCAATTCAAATCCTTAAAATGGAACTTTTTAAGGCTTAAATCATTATATTTTCTAAAAATATGTGATTTCAGCTAAAATTTGTTCCTCTCAGGAATTGTAAACCACTATTGTAACAACACCTAGCTTCCTATGTCAGAAATCCTTCGGGTATCCTCAAGCCTTCAACTATCCTCTATGATGGTTTTGATAGTATGGTGATTTACACTTTTGGAGACTTTGATTTGACCAACTTGAGGAGGAAGAGATCCAGTGGAGGCCTTATTAGCTTGTGCTTCAGTGGCTAGATCACACTAAACACATGAGGAGATTATAGCTTGACAGGGTTTTGATCGGCGAACATGATTACGTAGTGCGTCTTTGTTACTATAATGACTATGAGGAATGGTGGACAATATCATGACCAGCTCCTGTGTTTCTACTGGAGGAGCTAACAAGTGATGCAGGACCACTCTCAAATGAGGGAGATGAGGTAGAGGACAAGGCCAAGGAGACATGCTACAGGGCTGCAGACATATTTACAGATGTCACAAATGAGGAGTTCGATGAGGATACAGATCCTAACTATGACAGCCATGGCAGAGGATATTAGGATGATGATGAGAAGGAAAAGGAGGAGGATGAGGAGGAGGAGTAGTCCATGAGTGAGGGTGGTGAGGAAGCAGATGAGGATCCAATAGGGCACAAGTGGGGAGATTTCTCTCCCATTTGTATGACTAGATCATGAGAAACGGTTATAGCAAGCACCAGTACCCATAGTCATGGAGATGATAGCACATCCTCCATGTCCCCTGCACATGAGGATGCTAATTTCACATAGCCTACTAGAGATATAGGTGATGATATTTTATCTATTGTTATACTTCATACTTATGCTTACACTTTATATATATATATCATGATGTGTACTAATTATGCTTATGGTTTCTATCTTGGAGGGTCTGTGAGAAAATTTTGGGATCTCTATCGAAAGGTGGCTATAGAGATAGTGCCCCCATCAGTTGATGAAGAGGCCACATACTTATACTATGTTCCCCCACCCATTGTGGATTAGGACCCAAAGTTGTTCATGCCATACATTAGACTATGGGCATTGTATGAGAGTTTGAGGAGGCATGCTCACTGAGCCGATGCTACCCTAGATGTACAATCATCACGGACCCCAGCAAAGTTCAAGAGACTAGAGGCAGAGGTATCTAGGCTAAAAGTGGAGAGAGATTAGATAGCAGGAGCACATCGGGAAGCCCTTGAATAGATATGGGGTTTAGAGTTTTCTCTTACTACATTCAGTGGGTCACGATCATGATCACACACCATTGTCTTCTGATAGACTGCTACTAGACAAATGTGACCACCAAGTCCTAAGGCATTTGGTATTCATAGGCCTCAGTAGTATTATATATATTGATGATATGTACATAAAACTTTGATATATATATATGAGCACTCGATGGTTTATTATTTATGTTAAATGTTAAATGACAATGTGATTAATTAAATAACCTTTGTAATATTATTTAATGAATTTCTTCGTGATTTAACATGCATTATGTGATCTAATTAAAACTTATTACAGTTTTTCTTAGATACAACATTGTGATTAAGTATGTTATGCTAAATTAAATTCACCTATGATCTAAATGAAGAACATTAAATGCATATAAGGATCTAATCTAACATAACACAAAAGATGAGCTTCAAAAGTATGATACCTAAAGTAATCACTTAAAAATGAATTAAATAATCACTTTAGTGTTAAATACATAGAAATAATTGTGTGTCAAGGATGAAGTAATGCGAGAGTATACAGAATATCATCCTCTAACTCTAACATCACTACTTTATCATTCATACCATTCAAGAGGGCTAGACATAATATTAGTGCAAATGTGTGGAATTGATAGGTTCTTTAAGGGGTGTGCCATCTAGTTTAGTTAATATATATGCACTAGACCCATTACTTTTATCCATTATGTAGGGTCCTAACCAATTAGGACTAAACTTCCCTTTTTCATTTGAGTCGACATTGACATTATGTTGATTTTCAAATAAGACAAGGTCATGTTTGTTGAATGCACAAGGGATAACACATTCATTGTAAATATGTTATAGTCTTTTGCAATAAGCCTGAAGATGCTCAAGAGCATTGATGTGTTTTTCATCGAGCATTTCAAGCTGATGCAATCATTGTTCTTTCTATTTTTTGTCATCAATAAGCCCTTGAAGAGCAATTCTTAATGTAGGAATCTATAACTCCAAGGGCATTATTGCCTCACTCCCATAGACAAGATTATAAGGTGTAGTTCTTGTAGATGATTTGACACTTGTGTGATAGGCCCATACTACATATTGTAATTGCATGTGCTAATCCTTATGATGCTTGTTAACAATTTTCTTTAGGATTTGTGCAATGATGTTATTGGTTGATTCAGCTTGACCATTAGATTGTGGGTAGTAGGGTGTAAAAAAGTGATGTTGTATGCTAAATGTTTCTAAGAACTTCTTCCTTTCATTATAATTAAATGGTGTACCATTATCAGAGACTAACCTAGAAGGGAGTCCAAAGCAAGCAATAATGTGTTCTAATATGAAATGACATATTACATTAGATGTTGTTGATCGAAGCATAATGGCTTCTACCCATTTTGTGAAATAATATGTTGTGGTGACTATGAATGTATTTCCAGTGGAAGAGGGGAGATATTTTTCCTATAATGTCTAAACCCCAAACCGTGAAAGGCCATATCGAGACTTGAGCTAGGAACTCGTAAGCAGGAGCATGGATCAAATTGCTATGCTCTTGAAATTTGTAGCATTTTCTCACATTATCAAAATAGTCTTGTTCCATATGTCTCCAATAGAATCCTATGTGAATAATTTTTTGAACTAATGTTTTTCCTCCAAAATGGTCATCACAAGCACCTACATGAGCTTGTTCAAGTGTTGTGGGGATTTCAGATTTGTTAAGGCATCTATGTAAGAGACCATTAAATGATCTTTGATATAGCACATCAACAACAATAATGTACTTAGATTCAAGTTTTCATAAGTGATCCTGAATGTTCTTTGTTGTTGGCTTAGGAAAGGTATCATCTTTCAAATAGTTATCTATTGTATCATACCATTCACTCGAGTTTTCCTTGATTCTTGCTAATATTTCCTCTATTTTATCATCAATTGATGGTTTCATGATTGGATGAATAGTAAATGTAAAGTACTTTAAAGGTTCTTGAGGCGATATAAGAGAAGCTACACTCGCCATTGCATCTGCATACTAGTTATCTTTTCATGGAATGTTTTCAAAGGTAAATGATTCAAACTTCTCTAACAAATTCATGGTGAGATCCTTGTATTTTGATAATTTTTCATGTTTTACTTGATATGTCCCATTTATTTTCTTGATTACTAATTGTGAGTCACCAAGGATCTTAATGTCTTCCATTCCCATGATTAAAGCAACATGTAACCCAGTGAGCAAAGCTTCATACTCAACAATGTTGTTTGTACATAGGAAATTTAATCAATAGGAAAAGGGAATAGGCATTCTCGTGGGTGAGATTAGTATAACCCCGGTGTTGGAGCCTATTCTATACTTAGATCCATCAAAGTATAATTCCCATGTATTAGTTTCAATTTTCAACACATTATCGTTGGGGAAAGTGTCATTGCTAGGTAATACATCAACTAGAGATGCAACAAAACAACAAAACTTACAGCTAGGAATCTCCTTTAAAAACCCTTTTCATTTCATCAATTTTGGGTAAAAAAAAGTTGTTAGCCACATACCCTACATATACCCATCATATCACAACTTTTTGGCCCATCATGATCATACACATACCCTTGTATTAGAGCTGCCACATCATTTTCATTCATACTAGGAGGGACCACTACTTGTTGTAAGGTGGTTTGAAGCATAGTGTGATAGTTAGGGGAATTTTGAATTAGGTCCCATGGGGATATTTTTGCAAGAGTATTTTCAAATTGTTCAACAAGATCATTCTCCTTCCCACTATGTGAAGATAAATGAGGGACACTAGGCAATATGGGATTAGGTAGAGGTAAAGTTGCCAAGTTTGGTTGTTGTGGTTGCAAATTATTTCTAGTGTTATATGTATGAGCAATGATATTATGACTCAACTGCTGCAATACATTATTCTTAATTGGATATAGGATAAAATTAGGCTTGTTTGTAGGTTGTGGTTTATGTGAAGGTGGGTAAAGGATGAGTTGAGGTTGAATCACATTAACTTCTCTTGGTTTTGGTTTCTCATAACAAGACTTAGTGGATGAACCTTGTGAAAGGAAGTCCTTACGGGATTTGTCTAACATATCAAATTCATCTATACTAAAAGTCTTGGGCTTGTTAATAAATTGAACTTCTCTTTATTTAGGTTTGTTTGAACAAGCCTTAGTGGATGAAACTTGTGAGGTGAAGTACTCAAGGGCTTCATTTAACATATGAAAGTTATCATGACTAAAAGACTTGAAGGCTAAGCTAACAAAGGGCTTTAACATGCTTAAGTAGCTATACATCTATGCTTGCTTAAGTTTAATGTTTTTGGTTTTGCTTTCTGATCTATGTCTAATGTAGTCTAATCTAAATGCTTAAAATGAAAATTGCAAAAGCTACTTCTATCCACAATTTTAATGAATGTAAATGATGCTATTTTAATGAGTGTAAATAGAAGCTTAAAATCTAGAAATCTAACTCTGTAAACAACAATGCAAATTTTGCACTAGGACTGATTCACCCAAGGTGGCGAATGAGTCCCATAAGGGATTTTTTGCAAAATTTTCAGATTTTTTTAGTTTATTTTTATGTCTTATATGTTGTATGATAGAGATCTAGGATGCAAATGTAGTTTTTCAATAATTTTCAATGAATTTAAATGCAACAATGCAAGCTATATGACATTTTCACTAATGCAAATTAATCAATACAAAACCTAATGCAATGTTAATGCAAGGTAAATATAGGATGTAAATGCACTCCAAATTAGAATAATGATGTCTTAAATGCAGGTTCACCAAAATGGAACCTCTTTAAATAGATTGCTTTGTTTTGTGATGTTGATGATGGATTCACACCCACTTTCAAAGATATTCCACTCAAGGATAACCCTAGAGATCTCAAGGAAAAGGAGATTGAAATCTTTCAATAGGGCTATCCTAGAGACTAAATGATAGATAATGAGGGGTTCACCACCAAGTGTAAACTTGGAAAAGACAATGAATTGAAAAACACAGCGTGATATGCAAAATGACCTAGAAAATACCCTTGAAATGTAATATAAATGGAACATGAAAGAAAAAATGTAAATATTGTGCACCTGGGAACCTTGGATGGACTAGAAATAGCTCTAAAATTCTAGAAATGTTGACTTTTTGACCAATTGGGACTCATTCGCCAACCTAGGTGAATCAATACTACATCAAGGTTTTTGCACAAGAGGATTTTTCGGGAAAAAGGGTATCTGAATCTTCAAATAGATCTCGAAAATAGCTTCAATGGGAATCATTCACCACACTTGGTGAATCAGTCCCATTCCACTTTTCTAGAATTGAAAGCTTTGATATGCACTTCAACAACTTCCTTTTCCTTCCAATTTGAGTTTCAGACCCGAACCTGCAAAAAGCACCTGTAAAACAAATTTTGGCTTGATTTTCTAATGGGTCATTTTCCTTGGTCAAACCCCTAGTTTGGTAATTAAACCTTGATAAAAATAGAGAAATGTGCATGAAAACCCTAGCCTTAAGTGTGTCTAATCTTAACTAATAAGTATGAAACATGATGCAATCCTATTCTAATGTGCAAGAATACGATGTAATGATGGAAATCTAGAGATGAAGCACTCACTTGTAATGATCCCTAATCACACCAAATGAGCTCTAAATGATGCATGTGCCTTCCTTAGGCTAAATATAGACTGATAATGGAGGATGGGATCACTTAGGAAACAAGTCTTTAGGCTTGGCTTGATGGCTAGTTGTGTCTCACCAACCTAGAATCCATCATGATTCACCATAGGCATCCATGATCAACCCTTGAAAATGCAAGATATTCATTAAAAGTGAGATTGAAGACCTGAAAATGTGCTTTGAATGCTACTCCAATGCTTCAACTTTACTTGCTCTTGAAATTAGAATGCTCTTGTGAAAGTCTTGCTTGAAGATTCTTGATGCTTAATGCTTGAAAATGCTTACTCAAAGTGCTCAGATCTGATGAAAATGACTTAGAAACACCCTTTTATAGGCATCCACATCTAATTGATTGTTATTTAGATCTCAAAGGAAAACACCCACCAAAAAATTGAATTAAATTGATGAATTCTTTCTCAAATTTGAAAAAGACCCCAAATGGGACTCATTCATCACACTTGAAAAATGGGGCCCACCTAAGGGGACTCATTCGCTCAAGGTGACGAATGAGTCCCACGTTAGCTTTTTGAGGTGGGTTTTGGTATTTTTTAGTTTTTTTAATGATTTTATACGATTTTTAGGTGAAATGAGCCTCAAGATCCAAAATAATGGGTCCTAGGGGCCTATAAATGATGATTTAAAGGATAATTAATGCAAGGGTAACCAAGATAGGTCCAAATTAGATCAAGGATTGTACTTTCTCCAAGAAGGGTGTACAATTTCAGGAGTATAATTTTGGTGGTCACACAAGGGAAGATTATCAAGTATTTTAGAGCATTCTTCAAGCATCAAGCATCATATCAAAGGGTTCATGCATCATGTTTGGTTTTTAGCTAGAAATTGTGATGTAGGGTTTCATGATTTGAGCTAGCATTTCATTCATGATCTACATCCATTGGAGCCATCTCATACATGTTTACAACTACTCATTGCTAGGGTTTGGTGAGTTGCAACATTATATTTTGTTCATCCATCATTCTCCATTCCTATTTCATTTTATTTCAAGGTTTGATTACCAAAATGGGGTTTGACCAAGGAAAACCCCTTTCCATTAGCAAAAAAACAATTTCCCTCTTTAGTGTGTGATTTGTAGGTCTAGATTGAAGACACATTGAAGAGAAAATTTGGAGAATGTTGTCAAAGTTGTCACCTTGCATTGGAGGTACTTGGAGGACTTCTAATGGTTGCAAAACAAGGTTTCAGATCTAGAAATCAATTAGGCAGCATAAAACAAAACTTGAAGACCAGATTCAAACTTTGAAGTTTTAGAAAACCCTAACTATATTGATACACTATTTTTGGCGTATGAGTCCCAATTCTGGTCAACTTTTAGGTTTTTATAGTTTCGGATACCCATTTTCTAGATTCTTGTTCTTGCACAGAAACCCAGATCTAGGATTAATTTGCCTAGCCTGGTGTATGAGTCCTAGTCAGCACTAAAGCCATAATTTATAGCATTTGAGAGCCTCATTCAATCTCCTTTAGGTATCAAGGTGTGCACATTTCATCTTGCAACTTTTTAGTTTCTTCTACATGCATTATTGGGTCATTTAGTGAAATATTACATCATATTAGGGTTTAGCATTACATCTTACATTTTATTTATCTTTCCAATCCCTAGCTTGGTGGTGAACCCCTAATTAGTTTACAATCATATCCTAGGACAACCCTGGTGTAAGATCTCTTTCTCCTATGCATTGAGATCTCTAGGGATATCCTTGAATGAAATAATTGGAAAGTGGTTGTGCTCTATGTCTTTAACCGTATGAAGGCACCTTACCTTAACTCATTTTCTATCATTTCACCTTACAACCTTGTTTATGGTTTTCATGCAATAATTCCTTTAGAGGTAGAAGTACCTTCACTAAGGATTGATTTTAGATGGCTTATTGATGTTACTACATATAAAGAAAAATTATTACAACAAATTGAAATGCTTGATGAATAATGTATCAATGTTCATGAGCATCTTCAAGCCTATTCTAAAATAATTTAATGTAGTTACAATAATAATGTCATTCCTCATTAATTTAAAAAAGGTGACTTGGTTTTATATGAGAATCAACATAATTTTAATGTCACCTTTGGTGAAAAGGAAAATGTAGTTTGAATTGGTTAGGACCCTATGTAATTGATAAAAGCTATGGGTCTGTTCATATACAAAAATAGATGGAACACCTCTCAAAGAGTTTATCAATGTTGTGCATCTACGTAGATATAACATTTAAAATTTCATTTGAATGGTATGTGTATTAAAGCATGTTTTTAGATTTAGTAGATAATTTTCTATTTTATCTCAAATTGCTTCATTCTTGACAAATATTTATTTTGTGTCTTGAATTATGTAGAGTAATTGTTCATTATGTTGAATTATTACTTTATTATTTCATACTATTCAAATATCATCTGTGTTGTGTTAAATTAGATCATTACATGTATTTAATTTCTTAATTAGATATTAAGTGCATTGTAGTTTAATACATAGCACTTAATAAACAATGTAGTATCTAATATAAAATTAGATGTTTAGGTTAGATAACATAAAACTTAGATCATGGAGACATTTATTAAATACTCTTGCAAGAGATTATTTAATAAATCACAATTCAATATAAATAAAAACAAACATAAATTTCTCATATATATATCATGAAGTTTTATATACATACATCTTAGATAAAACAATGCTAGTGAGACCTATGACTACAAGACTCCTAAAGGCCTAGTGGTGGTTCCTATCATGAGACGGTGGACTGTGATCTACTAATATAGCTCACTTGCTCTCGTAGGCCCCGTGCTTCACCTAATTCAATTCCATCTTGTACCATGGCCACCATGTGATCCTAATTGATGTGATCTCTCTTAGCCCACAATGTAATGATCTCTCCCTACAACCTGATGAGTTCCAACAACATGAAGGCTTGTGCCCCACTATTAGTCAGAACCCAAGAAGCTCAGGGCTCCTCCTATGCATTCTATAGTAGTGCAAGCTCACCTCTTGCTCCCTCCTCCCCAGTAATGGATAGATTAGCATGCCTTGTTGTCATCTCATATGCAGTGATTCATCTCACTAAGGGATTGAACAAGTCAGCATGATGCCTCACACTAGGTGGTGGAATATGCTCCATGTTGGATGTCAAGATTTGGGGGCAAGGATGGAGCCATATCTATAGTAACTCAATGGAAGAGGTATTTCCACTCTCGTGTACACACTGCATGATGAAAATAATAAAGAAGATTATAAGATGTCATGAAATATATGCATAAAATTAAAAGAATAATAATAAAAACATAATAGCATATCATTAACTAGATCTCTAGCCCACTACCATCTCATTGCGGGATGATGGGTCCCTCATGCATAGGTATCATGGAAGGTGTGGTACAATTATCCTCTCCATGCTCATGAATGTTGATGCCTCTTGTAGCTACTAACTATACCTAGGTGGCTCATGAATGAGATTCATGTCTCTCCATAGGGGTATCTATGGCATCATCTAGCTCATCAGAATAATTGTTCATCGGCTCTAGATCTTGTTCATCCTCATCCATTAGGTCATCTTCTTTATCCTCCTCCTCACCATCTCCATCAACCACCTCCTCTCTCTCATCTCCCTAAGCTAGAAGAGGTCCAACATTGCTTGCGAGATGATCGTAAGGGAAGACATGCATTGGTTGATCTCTTGTCCACCAATTCTCATAGGCTCTAGTGGTCCCTACATCATCCAGGTCTGATGTTGGGGGTACATCATTATCCTCATCATCTAAGTCACTAAAATACACGTCATTCACTGTGGGACACTAAATACATCATTATCCTCAATGTGTATGCATGAGCCACTTAAGCTCCATGCATGCCCTAATCTTGGTCAACGTAGTGGGCCAAATGGTACAATACTCAATATCTCAACACATCTATGTCTGTCAGTGATCCTCCTCAATATGGATAATCTCACGTCAAATGGGTAGTATAAAGATCTAGTGAAGATCCTCAACCGTCATTGTCATCTCTATGAATGGTAGATGGAATGTAGGAGTGCTTACATCCCATCTCTCCACCAATTCCATCAACATGGTATCATGGTATCTCATCAGTGGCATGGTATAGATCCAAAACAATCCAGTTTCACATGAAGTATCTATCTCCTTTCTGGTCAATCAGGTAACATAGTTCTAGAGAAATGTAAATAGTCTACCTCCTAACCCACTAGTGTACACGAGGTGGAACCTAGAAAAGAAGAAATAATTCATCAATAATAGGCATAAAAATAATCATAAAACAATTAAAAATAGCCTAAAGTTACTCTAAGACACTGGGTCCAAAATTGGACATGGGCCAATTTTGGACAAGGGGTCTTGGAAACTTTAGCCATTTTGGGATGTTTAGCAAAAATGTAAGACACTTTGTGACATTTTTGGATGGGGTCCCAAAACCTCTTAAAAATACATTAAAAAAATTATATAAAATTAAAAATATGAAGATAAAGTAGAGAACAATGGACTCACAGTATCTTGAAGCACACTAGATGCCACTTTGCCTCTCAAAATGACCAGTTTAGGAGGCTCATATGGGTGTCAGCTCAACATTTTCACTCACTCTACAACAAGGTAATTTATCAAAAGGTAAATGTCAAAATGATAGTTAAAAATGTCATTTTCACTTATATTTACTAATCTCTATTAAAGAAAGCATATTTTATTCTAAGTTCAATTCATTCAAATCAGCATATTAGGGGCTAGGAAACTCCATTTTTGGATGTCATTTGTTGCATTAGATTCATGGTTTCATTACAGATATTATTCAATGTCTATCAATATGTGGTATTGTAGAACCAATACCCTATGGTGAGCATTCACATCATCAAGCAAAGCAATTTGATGTGGTCATATTTCTACCCTGATTCTACCTCCATAAAGCAAGCAGAATTAGGGGGCATACATCTATCCCCGAATTTGATTCTTTATAGAAGTTTGATTTTGAATAACTAACAAATCAGTTTTACAGGATGTGGTTCCTAACATTATGGTTTTGCTAATGACTAAAGTGGGGGATTCATTCTCCCTATTTGTGAAAAATCCATATGAGTATCCTTATTATAGTATGATCTAAGTCCTTTAGCTTGCATATGCACATTGTGTCATATGGCCCCTAAAGTGGGGGCTAAATGTAGTGTAGAAAATTGTACTTCTATGTGATAGTACAATTTCACCCTTAAATTGGAGGTCTATTTTAGTTACCTCAATTTTATGCATTTTATCCTTCACAAATAGGCCCCTAAACCCCTTTATTATGCATCCCAAGGCCTATTTTAAATATTCTCCAACATTACAAAATGTATTGAATAAATGTATTTAATTTAATTAATGCCCCAAAATTCATAAATCGTGGTAATTTAGGTTAGGACCCATTCACCCTTGGGCATATGGGTCCCCTTTAAGATATCAAATTAAAATTTTAAACATGTTTTTGGTGGCATTTCAAAGTCCTAAATTCAAGTTTTAAATGTCGGCTTTCAAGATTTAATAATTGGGAAATTAGAAAGAAAGACCATAAATCCTAGTATTTTCACCATTTTACACTAGGTTTAGATAGAGATCAAGAAGTTATTCACAAGATTTGCATTGAAGGTCAAGGAGAAAATTCAAGAAAGAAAATTTGAAGTCTTGGAGCAGCATTTTCAATTGTTTTTATAAGTCTTCAAGATCATTTTGTGAAGATTGATCAAGCATTTTTCATGATTGAAGATTGATACATATGGTGGATCATGTTGGATTCTAGGTTTTGGGACATCTAGCCAGCCATTTCCCTTGATCCAATGACTTGTTTCCTAGTGATCCCATATTCTATATTCATTTTAATAGCCACCTAAAGTAAGGTATAATCAATTTTTTGATGTATTAGGGGATTTGACTTCTCCCTAACTAGGTCTTGTGTTCACCATTCAAGTTCATTTTGAGATCTTATTCTAACACACTTGAATATGGTTTTTTGCATGTTAGCTCTTAAAAATATTAGACACACTTAATATTAGCGCTCATACACACTTTCAAATTTCATATTTATATTTTTCTTCAAGGTTTGATTACCAAACTTGAGGTTTGACCAAGGCAAACCCCCATACAAGAAAACAATTTTTTTTAGTTTTTGTTATAGGTTCAGATCTAGAAGTGAGGATTTAAAGGTGTAGGCTAGAAGAACAAATCAGGAGCTACAAATGATAATTTTTAATTTTTAGAAAGGCTTAGCAAGACCGATTCACCCTAGGGTGAATGAGTCTCAGAAGGACACTCAATAGGAGCCTTTTGTCATAGGGGCATAAAATCATAACTTTTTCAAATCTTTCAAAAATTTGTAGGTTCTTCTCCTAGAATAAGGTTTTAAATTGGTGTTTCAAGTTTTACATTGCATAATTGGGTCCGTTTACTATTCTAAGTCTTTCTCCCAAAAGTGTTATTCAAGATGATTTACCTAGTCCTTAGTCACAAGGAAAATAAAAAAATCTCCATCAAGGTTCACTTACCTAAGGGTTGAAATTCAATATTTCCCTAGGGGGTCTTTTTTTCCTAAAGAAATAAGGAAAGTGTAGGTGCATATCCCCATTCAAAATACATTGCCCACATTTTCCCCTGTTTTAGTGACATATGACTTATTAGGAGGCTTGATCACATGTGAAGCCTGATGTATCTTCATTTAGAGTCCTTGGTAGTGAGGCTCAAGAATTAATTCCTAAAGCTCAATGGAAATCCTTGGAGAGGTAAAGCCAATCACTCCTTTTTTTTTCTATTGTGAGGATGTTAAGGCATACATGTTTTATCTAGATTCCAAAGATATATTTTTCAATGGGATGTCCAATTTGATGAGCACTTTCATCAGATAAATTATTCAGCATGATCTTCTCTCTCATTACCTACTACACTCTCTTCATCTCTTAATGATTCCTTATCTATAGAAGATGAGGATGATTCTCAAAATACCCCTCCATCTCTAGATATTCATCCTTTACCAAAGTGGGCCCATAATACTATTGATGTAGCTAGATTTTTGGTGGGTGATCCTTAAAACTCCCATCACACTTGTGCACAAACATCAAGTGTAAGCCTTTTTATTCATACCATTTTAGATGATCTGTTGAAGTTTCAAGATATGGCTTGTATTCATGAAAGACTTTGTTATGACACATGAGTATTATTCATTGATTAAGAATAATACTTGAGATCTATTTCCTCTTCCTAAGGGAAGAAATTTGGTTTGTTGCAAGTGGGTGTACCATACCAAATTTACTACAAATGGTTTAATTTATAGACTCGAGGATCATCCTTTTGTAATGGAGCTTTCTCAAGTATAAGAAATTGATAATTTTGAGACCATTTCCATTAATTCCAAGATGAATTCTATTCACCTTGCACTTTCACTTGTAGCTTCACAAGGAGGGATAATATACCAAATGAATATGATGAGTTCTTACCTTCATGTTAATATTCATGAGGTTATTTATATGGAGAAATCACATGGTTTTATTAGGGACTCTTTATTGGTTTTTAGGATTCATTGTCCATTATATGGTCTCATATAGGCCCCTTGGGCTTGATAGGAGAATATGGAAACTATTCTTCTTTCTTGTAGATTCACATGATATCATTCTAATCTCATTTCGTATATTCAACAATAAGAGGGTGATCTTTTATCATATGTTTGAAAAAAAATATGTTTAACTTTAGAAATAATAAATTTCACTTGTGCTAATAAGTTGGTTGAAAGTGTGAAAAAACATGGTACTTTAATGTAGGATCTTAGAATCCTACAACACTAATGACTTTACCTAATTCTTAAAGAACTTATATATTTTATATTTATTTTATAATTTACTTGAACTATGTGCTAGAAAACTATAAAATATCATATTGATTATCTTTTACCTTGAGTTTACCTGACATCAAAAGTATGAAACTTATATCAATATAGGGGTTTCCAAGCCTTTTTGATGTAATGGTGATGTTATTTTGGCTTAAAACCACCACATTTGATTTTCTAACCCATTTTTGTTATAGTTTTTCATATGGTTTCCAAATATAAATTTCTTAAAATTGAATTTATTAAGACCCTTGATGCATTAGAATACTACTTTCTTTCACTATAACTATAATAGCTCCAATCAGTAGATCTCGCTAAAACACATATATTATTAAAAAAAAAAAAGAGTAAATAGATATTCATAATTCATTTCTTATTCTCTAGATTATTTAGAAGCATAATTGAATAGTATACCATAATTTCCAAAGTCATAGTTCCAATTAATCAATTAGGAACTCTAAAACTAAAAATGCTAAATAAAATATCTTATAACATTAAAATATAAAATAGATGAATAATTAGAAACTTCTTAAGATTGAAAGACTAGAAAATAATAATACAAATGTAGACCATAGAATCTAAGAGATGTGCAAATTTCATGATGAAAAAATTGCATTGGGAGCTCACCAAAAGAAACCACAAAAAAAGGAAAATATAAACTACTTAGTGAGTTTTAATATTCTTGGGAGAGGGTGGAGGTTACAAGTCTAACTATTAGGGTTTAACCACCAAAAACTCTAAATATAGTAAATGTAACTCTTATGACAACATAACAATACTTCCACTAATTAATCTCACTTTATCAACCTAATAAAACTTAATAAAAATATAGGAGAAACATAAGACTAAGGGAAAATATTTAATCCACTATGAAAATAAACACCTGCAATAACAATTCATTGAAGTGATTTTTTTTAACAAATGACTCCTAATAAATTATCCTATGAATTTAGAGGGGTTTTTGGAAATATTGGAGGGGTTAAAGGGATTTATTTGTGAGGAATTTGAGGGTCTTATTGAGCATGGATTGTAGATTTTTATCTTGCAATTTTATCTATTATATTTATTTGTGATTAGACATTTGAATTATTTGGTTCACATAATTAAAAACATATAGATGAAAAATGTAAAAAGATAGGCTAATTGTATTCAAAATGAAATAATAAAAATTTAGTTTCTTACAGTAGTTTATTTACATGTTATTGACAAGTGACGAATAGGTGAGTGCAATCAAGATTTAAAGATGAAATTTTTTATATTGTTTTCATAGAATTATTCTACTTAAATTTTTATTAGATAAAGTAATTAACATTATGCACTTTTCTTTTTGGTCCCTTTTTTATATTTTATCTCTAAATAAATTTATTACATGTGTTATGGATGCTAATCAAATAAGCCATGAAATTATTGTATTATAATTTGATCATTTTATGCAATATATGAATATGAGCCATAAAACATTTGTATTATTCACTAGTTTAATCAAGTATTGTTAATTTTATTTTAAGATATATTTTTACCACTTTTTTTACCTAAATTTATGTGTACACCCTTTCCTCCAAATATTATTCTAAATATTCTAAAATCAAAATGATAAAAGAATAAAGTTGTTTAACAATCCTCAATGCATGATGCAATAACACAATGCCCCAAAGTAAATATATGAAATTTGAACTTTAAGATTATTAGTACATCAAAATACCTAAGTCCAATTCAGAATTAGAGTCACTAACATTAAAATTATGTATTTCATTCATGATTTATTGTTTACCTTTCTATCTTTGTGTGTACCATTTTTTTTTTTCACTGTATAGTTTATTTCTTGATCCCCCTTTGACACCTAGTCTTAAAAGACATCCTTATATCTTCTCTTGTGTACATGTCATTTGTTTCTTTCTAACTTTATATAATTTCCTATTTTTAAGTGTTATTATTTGATTTCACCTAGGAGACTTTGGCCTCATTTAGATCCTTCATATTGAATCCTCAATTCTAAGCTTCTCTAGTTCATGTGTGCCACCAAGCCAATCCTCCCTAGCCACATGTTTTATTTTTACTTTCTTATGTAATCTTACATGTTAGCCTAATGAACCATCATATCTAGAAATCTAATATTAATTTCTAGTTTTATTTGGTTTCTCACATCTAGGGATAAAATTATTTTCCATTGAAGCATTTAATAGACCCCAAGGTTCATATCCATTCTAAATGATTAATATTTAATGTGGATTTCAAGTATAGACTCGAGATGTCTCTTAAACTCATTAACAAGCATGGTCATACCTATTTGATCTTAGCATGCAATGAACCTAAGATATTTGTATTACATGTTTCACCTACACCCTTGCATACAAGGCTAGCATTGTCTCACACCTAAGCATATTACATATTTAGAGGGGAATGTTAATTTTGACATAGTAACATTTTCAAATCTTATATTATTTCAAGCCTCACATATTATGTGTTCATGTTTCATGTCAATCATCTAATATATGGACCTTGAGTTGTTAGAAAATATAGTTCATTAAATTTTAGACATCAATAACATAAGTTATTTTGCACCTAGAGTGTTTATAAAACCTCAACATAGATATATGTTCTATTGAACTAGGAGTTTCAAATCCATAAAAAATGTTTTAAAGCCCAAAAGAACATGTGCTTCATAAATAGATATATTTTGGAATTTATGTGTATTGACTCTCACATTTGAAAATATAATTTCTCATTTGGTATATAGATAGATCAAGAACCTATATCTATTATAGTATAAAACATGTTACATTCTTGAGTCATTTTGAACCCAAGATAGAATAAGATTAATTTAATACTTATTCTTATGTTGGAGATTGTCAATAATTTTTTAGCTCAAATCATCTATAGATGTGAATGTTTATAAATGTTTTGTTTAGCATGTCTTGTGTCCATCTATAAATCAAATTTTAAGTTTAGGAGATGTTAAATTTATCTACATGTCTCCTCCACCATGTAGAATTTGTCATTTTCCACCATGACCTATTGCTGAGAGTTTCCATATGAGCCTTAATCTAATCAAAATTTATGGCTATTAGATGATATATAATTTACTCTATGGAATTTCTTTAATAAATTTTCCATATCATCCTAAATGTAATTAAAGACCCATGCATAGATTGAGATGTGAAATCAGCATAAATATGAATCTATGATTATTTGAAATGGAATCTATTTCATTAATTAAAAATACACTTAATAAAATACTTATTTTAAATTTTATTTTTCAAGTAATGTCACTATATTTCTTTAGCGATATTTATTAAATATCTAATTTGATTTATATGTTTTTAAAATTATAGGATGGTAATATGAAATAATTTGAAACCCTATTTCTATCCATTGGGGAAGTAGAAGAAATTTGAGTAGATGATATTTACAAAAATTTGATTTGTGGATTTAATCCAAGTGGATATAAGACCTTGTGAACTATCTACATATGCAATTAGATAGTTTGATTGATACACAAAAGTACATAGTTCATTCCAAAGACTCATAACTTTAAGAATTAAAAACTCACTTACTCTGTTGATAAGAGTTCTAAATTTATTAATTGATATATCATTGTACATAAAAAAAAAGATGCAACTATTAAGTATTAAAATGAATCTTAAAATAATTTATTGAGAATTATCGATGTTTTAAGAATATCCCTATTATTTGTATCTATCAACTCTTATTATTTCAAACTCCACAACTTTAAAAGGTTTATTTTGGCTTCCAAATTTGAGTATAGTAAAATTTGTTTCAAAAGTTCATAGATACACATTGTGGCTCCTATTCTTCCCCAATATCATTTTCTTGTACCTCCTCCTAGCTATTATCTTTTATTTTTTATGTTATCCATATCATTCCATATTGGTAGAATCAACTTGGTTGTTTAACAAATCTTAGTGAAAAGTACATTTGTGAAATATAATATATATAAATAATAAAATAGAAAGATTGTTTCTACCCATTGGGGGAAATAGACGAAATTTGAGTAGATGATATGGATAGCAATTTTATTTGTGGATTCCGTTCAAGTAGATGTAGGACCATTTGAAGTTATCTATATATGCAATTAGATATTTTGATTGACACACAAAAGTACATAGATTATTCAAAACTCATAGATTTAAGAATTAAAAAATCACTTACTCTATTGATAAGAATTCCAAATAAATTAATTGATATATCATTGTAATATAAAAATGGGATGCAACTATTAAATATTAAAATGAATCTTAAAATCATTTATAGTGAGAATTGTCAATGTTTGAAGAAGATTCTCATGGCCATTTTCTTACTCCCACTTCATCCCATTTCTAACTATCAACTCTTATTATTTCAAACTCTACAATTTTAAAAGTTTATTTTGGCTTCCAAATTTGAGTGCAATAAAATTTGTTCCAAAAGCTCGTAGGTGTGCATTGTGGCTCTTATTCTGCCCCAATGCCATTTTATTGTACCTCCTCCTAGCTATTATCGGTTGTATTTGCATTATCCACTTCCTTCCTTCATGGTAGATTCAACCTGTTTTTTTCACCAAATATTAGTGAAAAGTATGTTTGTGAAATATAATATACACAAATAATAAAATAGAATTTATAATCACATCTAATATACATGTACTTTGAAGAGTAAAATGTTTTAAGAATAAAAACATAAGAGTCTAGTTGTTTGAAGGATAATAGATCATATATCTGTGGATTAAATATTAATTTATATCCTTTTAAAATGTTATATATATAGAATTGGTTTTGAGATATTTTATAGTGATGTCAAAGTGAGGAATAGTAGTTAGTCTATCTTTCTATCTATTATTTATTGAATTATACTAATGATGTTGACAAAACAATGTCACCAAGATAAGAAAACTAAAAATTCAACTTCTGATAAGAGAATATGTGTTCTAAACTCTTTAAAATGAATCTCCAGCCTACAGTTTTACAATTTAAACATGATAAGGAACATCAAATTAAAATATGTTAAGATGACCAAGAAAGCATTATGATAGGAAGGGAACAAATAAAGAAGTTTCGTCAAAGAGGAAAATCGAGTGCTCATAGAATATGATAGGAGGGGGATAAATACATTAAAAGTGACGTGAACTAAGTTTGGTGGCCACAAATGACGTCTCTGGGATGATGATGAGAAAAAGCCATTACACATGAAGAAGAAGAAGAGAAAGCGAGAGCGAAACCGTGTATGGCTGAAAGTTTAATTTTTGATTGCTAGTACTGCATTGGCAGTGGGGAGAGTCGTAGGAGAGGCAACAGAGAAAAGATAGTGAAGCTATTCTCCATGCTAAAAGTCCCCGCCAATCAGCAAACTTTCTTGGTCTTTGGCAGATTCGACGAATCAGCAAACCCATAGTATGGCGTGCCCATGCCTATAGGCTACCGACAGATTTGTGGGTTTCCTGAAATTTTCTTTGGCCACCTCTGGATAACATATTTGGGTTTTATAGAGCAGTCGCGATGAACATTTTGCTCTATCTTCTAGTTATACGGTGCATTCTATTGACTAGTTAATGTGTTATGGGACAACAGAAAAATGGGTGGATACTGCGATTGGATATGTTTCGTGACCCAGCATTATGTTTTGAAACCATTACCATTTTTATGCAAACGTTTACTGCTGCATGTTGGAATTCTATATCAAGTCAGATACATGCATCTAAGCCACACTATTAGCATCTAGGAGAGGCAACAGAGAAAAGATAGTGAAGCTATTCTCCATGATAAAAAAATCTAGCTAGGGCTTTGTTAATTCAGTGGCTTGAACCTTCTTATGTTTGAAATGCTATACATTTGATGAAGTCTCACTTTGTTCATATAGAAGACTTGTGACGAAGGCTTATTAGTGTCAACTGTGCTTGTATATCCATATACTATAGTGTTACTCTTATTTGCATGTCGATAAGTCCAATAATTGTTTCTTTGAAAATAAAATACACAATTCTTTAGTAATTAGGTTATAAATTGTCTTTTTTCATCATTTGTTTTAATTAGATTAAAATTGGGAGGGTCAGTACCCATTACAAAATAGTTATAGAGGCAGACGAGGAACTCATGAGAAGTGAGAAACCTAAAAACTAAAACAAAAACTTAAAGCTTAAACAGTTCGACTAGCAAAAAAATGAACTATAAAAGCACACAGAGTTGGGACTAGCACAGAACCAGAGGACACCTACAGGTCTCCCAACAACTTGAGACCAGTGATCACATTCCATTCCTGAGACATGAATTGGAGCTTCTTTTCAAAAGTCACATGCCCATGCTGAATGGCCTGAGTATCTACCATGACATCATGAGCCAAAGTATCCACCATTTTACCCTTTTTCTTCTACTTATGACCATCCTCTGGACTATCCACAACTCGCTTCCCTTGTTACTTCCTTAATTCATCATGAAAAACTTGAAGAGTGAGGGCAGCATTCTTCACAATTTTTTACATTATTTGTTTGGTTGCACTATGAAAGTCTCTTTTATTCTCTCCTTTTTTTTAAGATAATAAATGGGCTACAACAATTTCTCTTCTTGATTGACCATGATAAATTTGTAATTTTAGTCTTTCATCATGCATAGTGAAAATTGGTGTTATAATTGAAATGTTAACTAGAAAGGTCATACAAATTTGTAGACCTTACAATAGCTGCAATGATATATAGGATCTAGTTTTCTTTTATGTTATTTTCTTTACACATTTTTGTTCATTTATTTATCCCTATTCAACTAAATGCCAATTCAATAGCACTTATTTCTCTTTAGTAAACTAGATTTCCAATGACTATAAGATCATGTGCATGGGTTAATAGATTCACCTATGTGGTAGTGTAACAAGATCAACTAGTTTAAAGCATGAACCCTTATGATAGTATGTGTTAGATCTATTTTCAAGTATGTTCTTAATGCTTAAATGCTACAATTGAGATAGATATATGAGTCATACTCATGCATGACAACAAGCATTAAGAGAGATATACTATAACTACATAGTTAGAGGACAACCATTCTCTTAAAAATATCATTTTCTACTTATCCCTAGCAGATCATTAAAACTAAAAAAACTTATAACTATTTCTTAGATAAGCTTAATATTTCTTCAATGTGATAGAAATCAAGGTGCATCCAATCTATCAAAAGAACTATTTGGTCATATCCTATGGTTAACTTTAGCTTTTCATTTGTATGATGAAGTGAATGGTATTAGGAGTGGCGTAGCATTATAGGGTTTACATAAGCTTTTGTCATTAATTTAACTTGTCCAGAACATGCACACATGGAGATGAGTAAAAATGTTAGGGCTCTATAGAGGTTTTCCTCAGTCAAACCCCCACTTTGGTGTTTCCACCTCCACAAATAGCTAGACAAGATTGGAATGCATAAAAATAAAATATAACCATGATAGAAACAAGCCCCACTATGGAGGAGAACCTCTATCATGATTTAAAAGATGCTAGATGAGATCAATTAAGTATGATAAAAGATGAGATTGATAAATAACAAGCAAGAGAGCATTACCAATAGTTGTGGTCCTTCTATTGAGATGATATACATGAAGAGTTCATGTGCAAGAGGAAGCCTTGCTATTGTAATTGTGAGAGAATTTTGGATTGGAGTTTTTCTAAGAGTGAGAAGTAGAGAGATCCAAGTCCAAAATGTTGCAAGAAGTTGTGAAGACTTGTGAGAATGAGAGAGAAAAAAGAGTTTTTTTCTAGGACTAGGTGGGAATAGTCATTACAGTCATATTTGACATTGGGACATGCATCATAAATGAACTATATAGAATATTCCCATTTAAATCTCAGATTTTGGTAGGACATTTCTACACTGTGTAGATGTCTACACGCCATGTTGTAGTTTGACCAATTTCCTTTAAAATTCAAACCACAAGCTACAAATGTATCATCATTACACACTCTATCAATCATGTCCACACAAGCTATGCTACAAGCTAAAAATGTATCATCAATGGAATAAATGGAAATTCCCATTTAAATCTTAGATTTTGGTAGGACATTTACGCACTATGTAGATCTCTACACACCATGTTGTAGTCTAACCAATTTCCTCTAAAATTCAAACCACAAGCTACAAATGTATCGTCATTTTCATTCATGAAATCAAAATCACGATTATGGATTTTATCATAAATGGACTAAACGCCATGCATAAGTGTGCAATTGACCTAGGGTGCAATTTTTGACAATACAACTATATTTATAGCTCCTTGTGGTAAGGGAGAAAGGTTTTCTTCTCAAGAGAAATGATTATCTCCTACTTCTTATCCTCTACTTGAGCAAGAGAATTCTTGTTGAGGATTCTCAAACCCAACTTGCTTACTCTTTCTCATCCAATGTCTAAGAAGTCTCATAAACATAATCAAGAAAATCATTTTTTTGTGCATATCATCAAGTTCTTGGTCATTCCACAAAGTTATGCCAAGTCTTGAGCAATAAATACAACTTCTTGATTGTGGTGCTATCACTCTTCCATATGTTGATAGACCTATTCATTCTAAATAATAATTTTTTCTTCTATTATGTTGCTTCTCACTACATCGGATTTATTGCTCCATGTGTTTTTCCATTCTCATTCATGGTGGTACAATCTTATGTGCAACTGTATTTCTTCTATGGTAGTAACACAATAGTCTCTAGCATGGTTTCCCTTTCCTTTACACTTGGGGACAAGGATAAGTATTAGCACAATCATGCATTAGCTAATAATTAATTAATATTTAATTGATTATTAGTCTAATTAATTTCATGCACTTAAGCTAAACTTTGGAGTGTTTTCTTTGTTAAGTAGAGTGAGCTTTTATTAGATCATTATGCCTCATCACATAGGATGTTGACACTTGTCATGATCCAATCCTTTTATCATTTAGGGCTTCCACTATAAAGCACTCACCCTCATTGTATTATTCACTTGATCTCCTTGAAGACTCTTGAGGTTGACTCTATAAATATTTTCTTGTTCAGGATATAGAAAATCATTATTTACAACTCTCTTTGCATGGAAGGAGTTTTTATTTGTTGTTTGATCTTGTATCTCGTGTTTATTCACAATTATAACATAGTATTAGAGCATGGATTCAACAACCCCTTCTCCATTTTGAGTTTTTTTTTGAGCTAGGTTTTCTAGGACAAAATTTGGAATCTTCATTATTTTTTTTGCAATTTTTGGTGTTGACCAAATTTTTAGTGCACTTATTATCTGGCACTTTTTTCAAATTACTATTTTTTAAAACTCTTGCTACCCTAGGGTTGCATGGGTGACCAATTTTGAGCATGTGTGGGCCTATTCTTTTCTTTTCTGCACAATTTTAGAATGATTGGGAAAATCATGATAACTTTTCGCTCGATTATCAAAATTGGGCAAACAAGGTATCATTGGAAATCTAATTCTAAGCACTATCCAATGATGTTGGTACATTTTATTGCATGTTAAAGTTAGATATTTTTTTATCACTCCCAATCTCATAACTTTAGACTCATTCCTCTATTTTTCATGATTCTAGTAGCGTTCAAATGGTCTTCAAAGCTCTTCATAAAAAAATCATGAATTTTTTTCTAGATTTTTATTTAGGCACATTTTATTCATTTATTTGTGTTTTCACATTCTAGTGGATTACTTGGATGTTCAAGTTCTTGGAAACTTTTTGTTGTTTTATATGCATTTCTATCATTTTTTCCTATTTGGGCATTGTAGACATATCTTGCATGCAATTTTTTTTGTAGAAACACTAATATAAAGTGTCAATTTGGTGTACTTTTGGGGGGGATTTTACACATTATATTGTGTCTTTTGTACTCACAATAAAATATAAACTACCATGGGTGGGTTTTGAGTTCCCTTTTTTTACATCACACCTTTGACAAGTGAGCATTCCTTCCATGACATCATTGAATTCCATTGATTCTTGCCTCATGTGTTTGTGCCTTGTTTGCATAACCTTTTTATTTTTAGGTACTCTTAATTGAATGTTTAGATGTTCTTTTCTCTCCTACATACACTTCTTTGTGACACATAGTTTCAATGGACATGTCTTGGATTTCCCTTTCCACATAATGGGGTTGTTTCTACTATTAGTATTAATGCTTCCTTTGTTTTTTTTTGGAGTGATCTATGCACCTAGTTCTTCTTCTTATGTACTAGGTGAATGCAACATTTAGTTACACATGCATTTCATTGAGATAGAGCATTGACCATATGGACACTTTTGTATTCCTATTTCTAGAGGCAATCTTCTATTTTTACTTTTATGTTCTTCAGACTATTGTTATTTGTGCCATTCCTATCTTTGAATTCTATATGTTCACCTTTTTTCCATCTAATTTGAGTAGTAACATTGAGGGAAATCATGCAGATTATTATTTGATTGATTTTGGTCATCATCTGATTCAAAGGAATTTCTTCATTCCAACACTAAAGCAATCATCATTTGATAGTTTTCTACAAATTCCTTATGCTTTAGTGATGTTCTTCATGTTCCTATTATTTTTGGAACATTGGTTTGGAGGCTTCTTAATCCTTCGTTCACCTTTCTCTTTTTCGAAGATGATTTTTTCCCATGAGTTATTCTCCTTTTATCTAGTTGTGAGAGATTAAATTTTCCTTTAGGGTTTCTCCTATAAATAACTCACCCTTATTTTATTATCCACTCAATCTCCTTTAACATGAGCTTGAGGTTAATTATATAAGTATTTTCTTTTTGAGGATATAGCAAAGCATTATTTGCAACTCTCTTTGCATGGAAGGTTCTTTTTTTTTTTGTTTGATCTTATATCTCATGTTTATTCACAATTCCAACAATAACTAGTTTTTGAGGTGTGCATTCTCCTTCAGGATCCCCTCTTCCCCCTTCTTTTCCTTAAAATGTCAACATAGAAAGTATGTCAAAATTTTAATGGGGGACATATCACCCCATTCATTTCATTAGTGTTTTGTGAGATTTGAACTATTGATATCTCCCCTTTGTAATGGTGTTGTTTATAATTCTCCTTGAGGTATGGTTATCAATCTATCCCCCACGATGTTAAACACTTTTACTCTCCCTGAACCATGATTTACATAAGTCTAGTATAATGGAGTTTGTTGGCTTATGAAATTGAATATTTTACATGGCCACCTAGCATAACACAACTTTCTTACTAATGGAGCCATGTGTCTCATGAGTAAACTTGCATAACACAACTTTTTAGCCTCGTGAAACCTCTCAAATTACATGGATACCTAGTATAATATAACTTTCTAACTAGTAGATTTATGTAGATCATGAGTGAATTATAATAACACAACTTGATAACCCTATGAGAGCACTATCATTTTCTCATTCGATGGATGGCATTTGTTATGGAGAAAAACTTTCAAACTAAGTTCTCCTTACCTTATTGAATTGAATTCTTATAGAAAACTAGCCTTTTGTTTTATGTTGTGCATATCATGTTTTAAATATTGTTTTCTTTGTGTTGATTATGTGTTTCCTTTTGTCTTTTACATGTTTTCTTCATGTATTCGGTGTGCTTTCTCCATGTATTATGTGTGTTCACTTCATGTATTCCTTGTTTGCATCATGTTTTCTTTATGTATGTGTTTGTATTCATTTATGTGTATTCCATCTATGATTGAGTCTTTCCTTCTCTCATGTATGATATATTTGCTTCATGTTTTTGTTAACATTTTCGATTGATAGGATCGTGAGTTGGAGGTTTACACACCCTAAAATTGGTGATATCCTATCTCTTTACTATTTTGATAAAGAAATATATCCCTCATTACTTGAGTGTGTGTGTAAGCCTAAGTTCATACTCTCACTAAAGTGGTGGCTAAATGTAGCATCATAAATTTTCACCCTTGATAATTTTACACTAGGTTTAGCTCCCCCTTATATGCTTGGACCTAATTATGCTAATTATTTTCCCATTATATTTTCATTTTTATAAAATCAGGATATAATTATAACTTAAAATTATTTATTTATTTAACAAGCACTTCAATCCCAAAATAAGCTTGGTCAAGGGTGCCCAAAATCTTGACCACCCTATTTTTGCTCAATTTTTAATATTTTATTATTAACATTTTTATGTTTGCAAATTCAAATCCATTTGATGACTTTTCATAATTATATTTTTGGGAAATGAAGAAATACATATAAATATAAGTCATTTTCACCATTTGAAACTAGAATGCAATTTTAATATCAATTGAGAATAAGTAGCATTTTACAACACTTTTATCAATCAATATCATGTTTTCAAGGTATTGAAAAGAGAAGAGAAGAAGGAAATCATGAAGAAGAAGCTATTGTGATGCAGTTATTTTGAACATTTATTGAGTTATCCTCTACATGCTAGCTACAACAATATATTTTATTTTTTGAACTAACCTCTTACAGGTCTATTGAGAAATTCAAACATACATCATATACCCTTTTTGTGGAAACTTATATTATGGACATAATTATAAAAATGATTTCATACCAGGGAAATATTATCCATTTTAATTTGTCATTTTAATCAGTTACTGTTCTTTTGGCCTCTACTTGACCTAGGGTAAGCCCTCTCTATCATCATCATTTTGTGTATATGGAGGTGAAAACACCAAAATGAGGTTTTAATTTGGAAATACCCTATACAATGAAACCTTTCCTACTCTTTTCAAGTTCCCATGGAAAATATAGAAGTCTCAAATTAGGAGTAGGTCATAGGAAACAAAAAACAAACTGTAACCTACCATCTAATGCTTGCAAATCTTGAAAAAGTAGCAACTTTGGTTTAGAGTTCCCACGTCCTTGTCTAGTCAATTTAGGATCAAGTTTTAGTCACTAGTTCATCTTTGCATTCCTTTTCCATATTTGGAATTGTTTTGATATTTTCAGAATGAGGGTTTATGTCAAATAAGCTTGTCAAAACAAACATGAAAATTCTCTTCTTTACAACTGAAGAGAACCAAACCCTAGTAGATTGTCTCTCTCTTGTGGCAACTAGCTAATCATCTAACCCTAGTTGGTTTGTGTTCAATGTACAAAAAATTTGAAAAAAAATATCCTAGTTATGCAAAAGTTGGATATAGGATCCCTTTTTCTACTCTAGAAGTAATAATGCTTTAAGTTCTAAAATAATATCTCGTACTAACTCAATCACTTGAACATCATTATGTTTGAAATTCTATACATTTGATAAAGCATCATTTTAGTTATATAAAAAAATAATAATGAAGTCCTATTAGTGATAACATTGTTTGAGTTTATGTATATCATGGTGTTATTCATATATACATGCTACTAGTTTCTCAATCATTATTTTAGAAAATGGCATCTCTTTAGTACTTAAATTTTAAATTATCTTCTTCTACAATATTTGATATGTTACACTTTGAAAGCCCATATCTTGAAATGAGTAGGAGTCATTTCTTATTAACAGTTCCAATATTTTATTTCTTGAAGTAGTTTGAAATGAATATTTTATAGTAACCAGGTCCAAATTATAGAAATCACTAATACTACTAGTTAAGATTGAAATTACAATTAGAATAGATAATTATTTAATACTATTGTTTACTGTTATGCTTGATTTCCTCATGCATGAATTTTATATATTTCAAGCTCATTATAAAGGTCATTCCCTTAGTGGATTTTCTCTTTGTATACTAAGAAAATGAGTGAATTTTATTACTTCCTTCTTTTAATATTGTTTCAACTTCCTTGTAAGTGTTAATAGTTAGGTATCCCATCAAATTGATATAATTATACAATGGTAAATTTAAATTTTGTTATGATGAATAATGTTTTATGAGTGGTGTATTTTCATATTATTGTGAGATTAGATTAATAATTTTAAGTTTACAAGTGATATGATAATGAATTTTAAGTGATAGAATTTATGATTATTATGTATGTTACTTAGAATGAATGGTTTAAGGTGATATGGGCTATGTAACTTTAATTTTCTATTAATGAACCTCACAAACTTGGATTTTAGAATTACAAAGTTACAATAGATGCTACATAAAATTATTATATTTTATCTAAACTAGGTTTATTAAAATATTGTGTATCCATATGATCTATGCATGAATCTTCACACATAATTTTTATATGGATGGATATGCATGCTTATAATCTTACATGAATCTTTTAATAGGTGTGTAAGTTAAGTATATGATGAACTCACTATCTTACCTTATTTTATATTGGATTAGGTAGGGTTTCCAAATGAATAGGAATGATTATTACTAATTTGTGAAGTAGTTAGTAAAATACAAGAGTTCTATATATGAAAATTCCATTATCCTCAATTTGTTTAAAATAATTAATGGACTATGATTAGTTCTTGATAGAACGAGGGTTGGATTGAGATAATCACAATCTCAATGCTTTAGGTCTCCGTTGGACAACCCCTTGGTGTTTCACTTCACCACTCAACCTATACATCCTAAAAGAGAATAGGCACCCCTAGTCACTTGCCAACCCTGTTATCCATTCCAGTTTGCTGTTGCTAAACAATTCTTGGTGCTTATTTGCCAGTTTGCTACCTCCAAAGAGTTCTTGGTGTTTTTCTCATTCACTCAATCTAGCCCTTATTTCTGATAAAGACTAGTAAGCTTCTAACTTCTTCCCAATTTGCATTCAGGGGTGTGCATGGGCTTTCAAGGTCTCAAAACAGTCAAAAGAAGGTTCTTGCACAAGCACTAAACTCAATTTTTCCATCGCTTTTCTCATACCCTAGGTTAGGGTTTTAGGCGGGCTACTAAGATTAGGTCTCCTCACACAAGTAAAACACTTATCACTCCTCTCTTTCACCTTCTCAAGCCAAATCTGCTTCTGTCCCCTTGCTCTAATCTGGAACACTAACAAATCTTCAAGTTCTTGGACTGTTTTCTGTCCGTACAGTTAATGTACCCTGTTCTTGCAAGAACTAGGGTTTTCCTTGGTGCTTTCTTGGAGTGTTCAGCTTGTTTTAACCTCCAAAAGATTAAACCAAAATCTCTTCTCTCTTGTCTACCTTGGAGAAGGTCCCTGCAATCCCTGCACATTATGCATTGTCAAATATGCAACATCCCTGCCATGCTTTAACAGTGTAAAGACTGTCTTTTCCAAGCTGGGTACCTATAGTCTCACCTAGGAAAAGACATTAGGCATGCTCCAGGAACTTCTAACAATCCCTACTACTAACCTATGTAAAAACAAGGATCTTGGCCACCTTCCCAATGTGGCCTAAGACCCCATTTTCACTACTTTCAGCCAAAACAGAAATAAGAGACAAAAATAAATAAAAAATGTGCAAGAACAGCAAAAGCGATGGACTTTATAATTAAAATTCCAATAGAATGATACAAATAGCTTATCTACGTACTGGAAAAATCAACAAATACTTAACATAATCCTCTATTTGCTGCTTCTAATGCAGAAACAGAAATCTGCAATTTTTCACATTAAAAGAAGGAATAAAAAACATTGTTTTCACTTCTTTTCACAAAAAATGCGAATACAAAAAGCCTCCAACCCTCTCAACAGGTCGAGATATTTCTTTACATCATGAAAAATCAGTTAGGTTTTGCTGTTTCAGGCTCCAAAATGAAAAAACAATTCGCGTTTGAAAACACACTGTGTTTTCCAGTTTTTGCCTAAAACTTAGGAAACGCCTACAAAAGACTTCCCAATTTATTTTTAATTTTAGATAAGCTCTAAAAAGGTCCCCTTACACATCCTAAAAGGAATTAGGACCTTGCACAACAAAAAGGAAATGATTTAAAAGCAAAACATCAAAATATGCTTGTTTCTAAGGTAGGTGCTCCTGCACCATTCTCCCCCTCTCAGCACAAAGACGAAGAACTGGAAGGTGGTATCAGTTTCAGGTCAATTCCAAGCTTCTTTAATTGATCCTCCTATACCCATGTAGCCTCTGAGTCAGGTTTGTTCTTCCACTTGATAAGGTGCTCCATGTATACCTTTTTCCTTGTTGACTTTTTCACCTTAGACTCTAAGACCTTCTCTGCCTGAGCTTTCTCTTGACTTGGAAGGGGTATATTACTGATATCTTTAAATATTTCTTGACTGTTCTGAACTTCATCATTGACTATCCCTTTGTATCTGATCAAATTAGCAACGTTGAAGACTAGAGATATGCCCAAATCCGATGGAAGTTCCACCTTGTATGCATTCTTTCCATACTTAGCTATCACCTTACATGGTCCTACCCTCTTCATTTGCAACTTGGTGGACATCCCCTTTTGCAATCTGGATTTTTTGAGGTGAACCATCACATAATCACCCACCTGGAACTACACATCTCTTCTTGTCTCATCAACTTTATCTTTCAACTTTTGTGTTGCTGCTCTGATTGTCTTCTTAACCTGCTCATGAATCTCCTTCATGGTTTGAGTGAAGTCTTCTACATGTCCACTCCTATTCTCCATTGTTCCAAGGTCTCTGAGCTCACAAATTCCTCTTGGATGCATCCCATACACAACTTCAAATGGGATTTTTCCTGTAGTTCTGTTCACACTATCATTGTATGCATATTCTGCTTGGGAAAACACCATATCCCAGGTCTGTCCATATTCCTTTGTCAAGCACCTAAATAGGTTACGTAACACTTTGTTAACCACCTCGGTTTGACCATCGGTCTGAGGATGGTAAGTTGATCCAAATGATAAATTAGTTCCCAATCTGCTCCATAGTGTTTTCCAGAAATGACTCATGAATTTTACATCCCTATCTGAGACAATGCTCAATGGCAATCCATGGATTCTCACAACTTCCCTAAAAATAGATGGGCAATATAGCTTGCATCGTGTGTAGTCTTGCAAGGAATAAAGTGACTCATCTTGCTAAATCTGTCCACAACTACAAAAACACTGTCAAAACCAAATTTAATCTTGGGAAGACCACCACAAAATCCATGCTCACACACTCCCATGGTCTGTTCGGAATAGGCAAGGGCTAATATAACCCAGCATTGCTAGCTCCCCCTTTGGCTCTCATGCAAACAACACACTGTTCAACATAATTTCTAACATCTCGTGCTAACTTAGGCCAATAGTAAAACCTTTGTACCAGCTCTAAAGTTTTGTTAATACCAAAATGTCCACTAAGACTGCCATTGTGTTTTTCTTGGATCAGATTTTCTCTCATTGATCCTCTTGGGACACATAACATATTGCCCTTGAATAACAACCCATTTTTCAATGTATACTTAGCATATTGACTGTGAAAATGATTTGCAAAGTCTGAACATACCTTATATGCTTCGGAAAAGTCTTCGTCATCACCATAGAGATCCTTAAAACTTTCCAATCCTATGATTTTTAGTTGTATCTCTTGGACTGTCAACATCCTCCTGCTTAATGCATCTACCACTTTGTTTTGCTATCCCTTCTTGTGCTTAATGGTAAATGTGAAAGCTTGAATGTACTCCATCCACTTCAAGTGTCTATTGCTTAACTTCTCTTGGGTATTGATGTAACTCAGTGCCTGGTTATCCGTGAAAACCACAAACTCTTTAGGCAACAAATAATGCCTCCATTTCCTAAGGGACTGCACTAAAGCATAAAGTTCCAGATCATAGGTGGAGTATTTTTGTTTAGCTTCATTGAGTTTTTCACTAAAGAAGGCTACAGGTCTACCTTCTTGACTAAGGACTCCTCCCATTGCTACTCCACTTGCATCACACTCAACTGTAAACAATTTATCAAAACTAGGCAATAACAAGATAGGTTGTGTTGCCACTTCTTTTTTCAACTTTTCAAACCCTTTATCAGCTTCTAGTGTCCATTTAAACTTTGTTTTCTGACCACCCTTGATTGTATCTAACACTGGTGCACATATACCACTAAAATTCCTTATAAACTTCCTATAAAACTGAGCCAAACCATGAAAACTTCTTACCTCAGTTGTTGTGGTTGGTGTAGGCCAGTTTAGGATGGCTTCTACCTTACTTGGATCCATCTTCAACATTCCTTGGGATACCACAAAGCCTAGATACACAAGCTCTTGTTTGAAGAACTCACACTTCTCAAGGTTGATTGCCAACTGTTCTTCTTGCAACCTTTTGAGTACCATCTCCACATGCTTCAAATGTTCTTTTGCTGTCTTACTGAAAATCAGTATGTCATCCAAGTAGACTACAACAAAAATCCCTGTGAAATCTTTAAGCACCTCATTCATTAGTCTCATGAACGTGCTAGGGGAATTCGAGAGGCCAAATGGCATCACTTTCCACTCATACAAACCATCTTTTGTCTTAAAAGCTATCTTCCATTCATCACCTTCCTTAATTCTGATTTGGTGATACCCGCTCTTAAGATCTAGCTTAGTGTAAAATTTTGCACCTCCAAGGAAATCCAATAAATCTTCAATCCTAGGTATTGGAAATCTATACCTAATTGTGATTCTATTTATTGCTCTAGAATCAGTACAAAGCCTCCATTTACCTCCTTTTTTTGTTGCCAAAACAACTGGGACTGCACATGGACTAATACTCTTTTGAATCAGACCTTGATTCAGCAACTCTTCCACTTGTCTTGCCACCTCTTGGTTCTACTCAGGGGTTAGTTTGTATGCTGCTTTGTTAGGAAATGAGGCTCCAGGTATGAAGTCAATTTTATGACTTATTGCTCTCTTGGGTGGTAGAGTTGATGGTGTTCCATCACTCACGATGCTCTTGTATTTGTCAAGCAAGTTTTGGACTGCTGCTGGTAACACTGTCCTTTCAGCCTTTCCCTCTTCTTTGGGCTGCATGATGATCACATACCCTTCATTCCCTTGGTGTAGATCCTTGATGAACTCCTTACCACTACTCAACATAATGTTTGGAACCTTGGACTGCCCTTCATCTTCCTCAACCAATGATTGCAGCTTGAAGGTTTTTCCATCCTTCGTGAATTCTATGGTATTCTCCTTTCCATGATATACAGCACCTCTATCATATTTCCATGGCCTGCCAAGAAGAAGATGGCATGCATCCATGGGCAGTACATCACAAATCAGCTTGTCTTTGTAGCCTCCAATCAAGAATTCCACTGTAACTTGCTCATTCACTAAGACACTCTACCCTTTGTTCAACCATGTGACTTTGTAGGGATTGGCATGAGGTACCTTCTGCAATTTTAACTTAGTTACTGCCTCCTCAGAGATGATATTGTCTGTAGAACCAGAATCTACAATAACCTTGCAAACCTTTCCCAATATCTTGCACCTTTCTCTAAACAAAGCTCTCCTTTGCTCGGGTTCTTCCTTGACCGGTTGTCTAATCAACACTCTATTAAACATCAAATTTTCACCTACTTTTGATTCTATGTGACTGATCTCAGGTGTCTTTACACTCATGGTGTCCTCTTGTGCAAAAACTACTCTTTTCTCGTTGCTAGATGAAGCTTTCTCCGGGAACCTATAAGCTGGATGGCCTAGCTAATTGCAGTTATAACATTTCATAGTGGCCAAGTAGAAGTTACTTCTGCCTACTCCTCTACCTCTATTTGAACCCCCTTGAGGTCCTCTTCCTCTATTAAATCCTCCTCTTGATGAGGTTTCACCTCCATGCTCGGTAAGCTTGGATTCTCCTTGGTTTCTTTGTTCATTACCTTTTCCTTGGTAACCTCCACACTATCCTTTTTGATCTCTGCCTCTTCCTCTGCCCTTAGTGGACTGATCATGCTTCCTTTTATTCCTTTCTTCAATCTTGATAGCTAGCTGATAACATTGGTGGACTGTCTTGGGGCTAAGCAAAGCCATCTCTTCATGTATATTCCACTTCAATCCATTGAGGTATCTAGCCACTTTTAGGCTCTCATCTTTTGCCACATTTGATCTCAAACAAAGCTTCTAAAACTCTTCCGTGTAGGTGTTTACATCTTGGTCTTTTTGTCTTAAACTCTGCCTCTTCTTGTGGAGCTGAATTTCATAATCATCTGGCATATAGGCTTCTTTCACTTTAGTAACCATTCCTTTCGAGGTTGATATAGGCTGCTTGCCTTGTTTCTCCCTTTCAGCCTGGACAAATTTCCACCAAGTTAAGGCTGATCCTCTCAACCTTGACTTTGCAACCTTCACCTTCTGTGCTTCTGTAACTCCATCACATTCGAAGTGATTCTCCATGCCATCTATCCAGTCCAAGACCAGATCAGGATCCATCTTTCCATGGAATAGTGGTACACCCTCAAGTCCTTTTCCACTCAGGGCTTTTAATGCCTTCAAGAAAGGCTCTTCCTCCAAGACAGGGTCAGGTTCAGGGACTTTTTTCTCATCTGCAGCCTCTTCTTCTTTTGGCACTTTGCCTTCCAGTTTCACCTTGTTCAATGTTGCTTCAAGTTGTTCTATTCTTTCCTTTATAGATTTTTTATCCTCTTCTTGCTCTTCAACCATCTTGGCTAGCTGTGTGTTTGTCACCATCTTGAGCAGTTCACTTGATTCAACTTCCTCTGACATATAAGCTACTACTTTCCCAAATCTTTCACGGCTCTGATACCAATCTGATAGAACGAGGGTTGGATTGAGATAATCACAATCTCAATGCTTTGGGTCTCCCTTGGACAACCCCTTGGTGTTTCACTCCACCACTCAACCTATAGGTCCTAAAAGAGAATAGGCACCCCTGGTCACTTGCCAACCCTGCTATCAATTCCAGTTTGCTGCTGCTAAACAATTCTTGGTGCTTATTTGCCAGTTTGCTGCCTCCAAAGAGTTCTTGGTGTTTTTCTCATTCACTCAAGCTAGCCCTTATTTCTGATAAAGACTAGTAAGCTTCTAACTTCTTCCCAATTTGCATTCAGGGGTGTGCATGGGATTTCAAGGTTTCAAAACAGTCAAAAGAAGGTTCTTGCACAAGCACTAAACTCAATTCTTCCATCGCTTTTCTCATACCCTAGGTTAGGGTTTTAGGCGGGCTACTAAGATTAGGCCTCCTCACACAAGTAAAACACTTATCACTCCTCTCTTTCACCTTCTCAAGCCAAATCTGCTTATGTCCCCTTGCTCTAATCTGGAACACTAACAAATCTTTAGGTTCTTGGACTATTTTCTATCTGTACAGTTAATGTAACTTGTTCTTGCAAGAACTAGGGTTTTCCTTGGTGCTTTCTTGGAGTGTTCAGCTTGTTTTAACCTCCAAAATATTAAACCAAAAGCTCTTCTCTCTTGTCTACCTCGAAGAAGGTCCCTGCAATCCCTGCACATTATGCATTGTCAAATACGCAACACCCCTACCATGCTTTAACAGTGTAAATATTGTCTTTTCCAAGCCGGGTACCTATAGTCTCGCCTAGGAAAAGACATTAGGCATGCTCCAGGAACTTCTAACAATCCCTAATACTAACCTATGTACAAACAAGGATCTTGGCCACCTTCCCAACGTGCCCATGTTGCTGGCACAGAAAAAAATGTGGCCTAAGACCCCATTTTCACTACTTTCAGCCAAAACAGAAATAAGAGACAAAAAAATAGAAAATGTGCAAGAACAGCAAAAGCGATGGACTTTCTAATTAAAATGCCACTACACTGATACAAATAGCTTCTCTATGTACTGGAAAAATCAACAAATACTTAACATAATCCTCTATTTGCTGCTTTTAACGCAGAAACAAAAATCTACAATTTTTCACATTAAAAGAAGGAATAAAAAACGTTGTTTTCACTTCTTTTCACAAAAACTGCCAATACAAAAATCCTCCAACCCTCTCAACAGCTCGAGATTTTTCTTTACATCATGAAAAGTCAGTTAGGTTTTTTTGTTTCAGGCTCCAAAATGAAAAAACAATTCGCGTTTGAAAACACACTGTGTTTTCCATTTTTTCCCTAAAACTTAGGAAACGCCTACAAAAGACTTCCCAATTTATTTTTAATTTTAGCTAAGCTCTAAAAAGGCCCCTTACACATCCTAAAAGGCATTAGGACCTTGCACAACAAAAAGTAAATGATTTAAAAGCAAAACATCAAAATATGTTTGTTTTTAAGGTAGGTGCTCCTGCACCAGTTCTCTTATTTTTTGACCTTGTTAGGTTGGAAATTTTAGTATTTTAGCATTCATGTTATGCATGGATGTTATAGTATAATTTTTTTTTTAAGAAAAAGTGGCAAGCCACTATATTATATTATATTATTTATAATTACAATTACAAAACCTAGTTCAAAGAGCATACTGGTAGGAAAGAACTAGGAAAAAAACCTCTAGTTATAGCTCAAATAATTAAAAAAATTTAAATCTTACGACTCATCCCAATAAATGGGACCATTAACATGACTTTACATAATCATTATAGCACAATCAACCAAATACAATCCACCTGTATTTTAGAGGAGTAGGCAAAATTTCAACCAACAACCCTTCATGTTGATCATTATATTGAAGTCACGATCCTTATGCAATTTTTGTCCATGCTTAGTCTCTAACATTTACATAACCAAAAAGCGACTAGCCAACCTGATCAACTATGATCAACTTGCATGGACATTCCTTATCGGGTTTGCATCAAAAAACCTTTGCAATTTGGATAATACCTAGTTATGCATTACCAAAACCCAAAAATATTTTTTAAGGAAAAAAACTTATTCTTCCATTTGCATTAACTCCACCATGTTCTCATCTTTCACTTCATTACCCTCTTCACCCTCTTCCATATTCTATGAATTTGTAGTGACATTAATGTCAAGAATTGCACAAGGGTGATTGATATTCTGTTGTATATTTTGTGGTACCACCTAGGAAGATAGAGGAGATATTTGTGGTATGTGAATATTCACCAAAGTAGCTGCATGGTAGAAATTATGATGGAGAAGGAATGAGGAAAAATGATATTTTTCCCTAAAGCACTTAGACAACTCCCTTCCTAGATGGTGACTATACCTTGTCAGAACTTCGTTTAAAGGGCTTGCATCACTCACACCTCAAGTGAATCTTTCAAGGCATCAAACACATTGGCATAAGCTCTATTTTTTTCATGTTATGGATGTCTTGTTGATATGTGGTTGTCACTAATGTCAACACTATTAGTATTTGGTGTATTAGAGGCTATATATGTTGAGGATATTGATAAAATTGTAAAAGAAAGTATTACTGGTTCCCAGTGGAACTGTGAAAGTCGTGAAGGTCACCTGTTCTATACGTTAAGGACTAGTTGGTGTGGATTAAAGGGTTTATTTTTTAGTGTTTATAGATAATCTACTAGAAGTTTCAGAGGTCCGCGTGAATTTTTTATTGTGTTGTGGTCTGACAGTGTTTCAGTGGTCTCTTTCAGTGTTCCTATATGAAGATTATGTGATTATAATAATCTCAGATGTTGTGGATGTTTCTCTATTGTTTCCTAGTGTTCTCAGATGTCTCTAGATCATTCTCTATCTTTGTGGTATGTCCACATTATTCTGTGAGCTCGTGATTGAAGATATTTTCTTGTGCATATTCAATTTTTCATATTCTTGGCGAAAATGTTGGTGGTAACATGTTTTGTATCTTTGTGGTGGAATTAGTTAAAGTATTTTTGTGTTGGAGATGTTAATTTGGGTCTCCACTATGTTGTGGCCAACCTTGGTGGATTCACATTAAAAATTTATTTATAAATTTGGGCCAACATTGCAAATATGTTTTATTTTCCTGCATGACTAAGTTGAATGAAATCTTATGTAGCAGATATATAAGTGTGATTGTTTCATCAATGGAAAGTGTGTGTAGTATGATTTGTGTACGAGGTGTTCTCCTATGTGTGTATGTGTGAATATCATTCAATTTTTGAGCAGAGTGTGAAGAAGATTGAGTGAAGTGTGAAGAAGGTTTTCTATGCTTAATTGGAACTATAATCAGGCTTGAGTAGAAGCTATTTTCTCAGTTTGTACCCTCTAGATTTAATCCTATTCTTTATTGTTGGGTAGTGAGCCCCTTTTGTATTTGAGTAGTGAGCTTTAAGTAGTGTACCTGAATGCATGTGCATTCCCCTTATTATTTCTCATTATACTTTTAGCAGGGTATAATCTTGTGGACTAACATCCACAGTGGTTTTTCCCCTAACAGGGTTTCCACATAAAAAAATATCGGTGTTCTCTATCTCTCTAATGTGTTAATTTCTTATGGTTAATTGCTTATTCATCAGATCTGAGATTAAGTTAACTAAGAAAAGTTTAAGTTTCTGTGACAACTAATTCACCCCCCGTCTCAGTTGTTTGTCCTTGTTTTTCCAACAATTGGTATGGGAGTTGGTTCCTATGAATAAGTTTAAAAATTTGAGGTGATCTGAGATGGCAACATTCAAGAAGGACAGTCCAAGATTTGATGGCACTAACTACTCACTATGGAAAGTTAGGATGCAATGTCACCTAAGATGTATTGGTGAAGCTTTCTAGAAGATTACAAAAGATCTATATGTTATTCCTCATAATGGTCCCTCCACTCTTGATGAAATCAAAGATGCTAAAAATAATATTAGGGATATTGAAGCTTTGGTGAGTGCTTTGACAGATTCAAAGATGGCTAACGTGATAGGACTATAGACAACTCATGATATTTGGAAAAATTTGGAAACATTATATGAAGGAGATGTTTAGGTGAAGATGGCTAAGCTACATATTTTGAAAGGAAAATATGAGAATTTGAAGACGGGTGAAGATGAAAATATCACTTCTTTTATGCAGAGAGTAAATGATATAGTGATGGGTATTAGATGTGTCAGTTTTTCTGTGGATGAGGATGAAATTGTGGCTATGGTACTCATATCCTTGCCTCCTTCCTACAAAGTGAAAGCTCATGCTATTGAAGAGCTCAGATCAGTAACAAAGATGTCAAGAGACACGCTGGTTGGTAAGCTTGCTACTTTTGAATTAAGTGAATTTGTTTAATCTATTCCAAAGACTAAATCTCCATTCAAGGCTACTATATCCAAAAGTAACAAGCAAAGATATAGTCTAGGAGAGTGTTCTAGAAAGATATCCAAGTATGATGAAGAACTGAAGTAGCTTGAAGACAAATAAAGAGAGGTAGAAGAATTGGAAGCATTGATTGCAAAGAAAGAAGGAAGAGAAAAAGGTAAGTATGAAGATGTATTGCCTATTAAATGTTTCTCTTGTAGTAAAGTTACAAGTCATTTTGCATCAAGATGTCCTGAAAGAGTTCCTAGATCTAAGCCTAAAAATTCTAGATTCCAAAAGAGATGCTACTTTGTTGAAGAAGTAGTAACTGATGATGAGTTTGACAAAGATAATGGAAATGAAGATGAATGGGTTTTCATTGCTACCATTGAAGATAATCCTATGGCTATTGAATCTGCTAAAGATGAAAAAGATCTTGTAGCCTGAGTTGAAGAAAAAGATGAGTGGGTCATTGATAGTGGATGCTCACATCATATTATTGGTGATAAAAGCAAATTTGTGAGTCTAGAAAATTATGATGGTGGGGTTGTGAGATTTGGAGATAAGAATGCTAGTGTGATTCATGACAGAGGTTCTATTAGCCTTGGTGGTAAGGATAACACTGATGATGTTCTTTATGTTGAATGCTTGAAGCATAACTTGTTGAGTGTTCGATAGGTAGTGGACAAGGGCTATGATCTTTAGTTCAAAAATGGAAGATGCAAGATACATGGAAGTTCTAGGAATATGAATGCTATTGGTAAATAGAAAAAAGGTAATATCTTTCACCCAAATACTACCAATGGGAGTTGCTTAATTTCTCAAGTAGATGAAAGTTAGTTGTGGCATAGGAGGTTGTGTCATGTAAACTTTGACAACATTATCAAGATAAGTTCCACTCAAGCAGTAAGATATCTACCTAGGTTAGTGAAGCCTACTAATACAATCTACAAGGAATGTCAGATGGGTAAACAAACTATAGTCTCATTCTATAGAAAATAGTTTCATTCAAATAATTTGTTGGAGCTACTACATACTGACCTTTGTGGTCCCTCTAGATTTAGAAGTATTCGTAGAGAAAGGTACTTTATGTTGATTATTGATGATTACTCTAGAATGATATGGGTTTCTTTCCTAAGAAAAAAAAGTAAAGCATTGGAAAAGTTCAAAAGTTTTAAGGCTATGATAGAGAATGAGAAAGGTCTAAAAATCAAGTGCCTGGGATCTGACAGAGGTGGTGAGTTCACCTCTAGGTAGTTTAACTCTTTTTGTGAAGAGCATGGAATTAAAAGATAGTTATCTGCTCCCCGAAACCCTCAACAAAATAGAGTTGCAGAGAGAAAGAACAGAACAATTTGGGATGCTGCCAGAATAATGATGATGGAAGGAAATGTGTCTCAGATGTATTGGAGTGAAGTCGTAAGTACTGCAATGTATACTTTGAACTGGGTAAATGTTAATGGTAATTCTGTTAAGAACCCTTTTTGAGTTATGGTTTGGTTACAAGCCTATTGTTAAATATTTCAAGATCTTTGGAAGCAAATGTTATATCAAGAGAGATGATGATATTGGCAAGTTTGATGCAAGAAGCAATGAAGGGATCTTCCTAGGTTATTCCACTAAAAGCAAGGCCTACTAGTGCTATAACAAAAGACTAAGAAATATGGTTGAAACTAAAAATGTCAGAGTTGAGGAGGACTCTATCAAATCATCCACAAATTGTGGTTATGATTCATATGAATATAATACAAGCCAAGGGAAGAATTCTCAGACATAGAATCTACTTCATATTATTCCATATGTTCCGGTAAAGCTACCTTAATTTGTTCTGGTAAATCAAGTCAATCAGGAAGCATAGACAAGTGCAAGTGTAGAAGAAAGATCAAAAGAGTTAGAAATTCAACAATGTCCCAAAACTCCAAGGTATGTAAACTTGAATCATTCTGAAAGTCAAATTATAGGAGACAAGAATAAAGGAATACAAACTAGAAGGAAGATTGCAGAAGAATACTATCTGATTTCTAAGATTGAACCTAAGAATGTCACTAAAGCCTGACAAGATGAACACTAGTTGGAATCTATGAAAGAAAAGATGGCACAAATTGAAAAGAATGACACATGGATATTGGTTCCCAAGCCTAAAGACAAAAATGTGATTGGTACTAAATGGGTTTTTAGGAACAAGCTGAATGAACAAGGTGAAGTGGTCCAGAATAAAGCAAGACTGGTATGTAAATGGTATTCTCAGATGGAAGGTGTCCATTTTGAAGAAACTTTTTCCTCTGTTGCCAAAATCAAAGCTATGAGATTATTTTTTTCTTATGTTGCATACAAGGACTATAAAGTCTATCAAATGGATTTGAACTCAGCATTTCTGAATGAAGAACTAGAAGAAGAAGTATACATTGAATAGCTAGATGGATTTAAGCTAACTGACAAGGAAGATATGGTTTGCAGATTAAAGAAAGCTCTATATGGACTTAAGCAAGCCCCCAAAGCCTAGTATGCTAGATTGGAAAAATATTTGTTGAAGTTTAGATTCACTAAAGGTACTGTTGATAGCAAATTATACTTCGAATTAGATCATGATAAGGAGTTAATTATAGAATTTTTTGTTGATGACATCATTTTTGGAGGAGATACAAATCTATGTATGAAGCTTGCTAATGAGATGAAGGATGAATTTGAGATGACTATGATTGGAGAGATGAAGTTCTTTCTAGGATTGCAAGTTACTCAGTTAGACAAGGGAATCTTCATATCTCAGTCCAAATATGTGAGAGAACTATTGAAGAAGTTTGGAATGGATGACTCAAAACCTGTTGGTACTCCCATGGTGACCGGATGTAAGCTAACACAGAGTGATGATTCTCCTAAGGAAAATCAAACTAGATAAAGGTCAATGATCGGTGGATTGATTTATTTAACCCAAACTAGGCTAGATATTATGAATGTTGTGTGTATGGTTGGTAGATTTAATCCTAACTCAAAATAATTACATGGGACTGTTGTCAAGAGAATCTTTAGATATCTGAAAGGAAGAGTTGACTTTGGACTTTGGTATCCAAAGGATGATGATCTAACTTTGAGTGCATATACTGATGTGGATTGGGCTGGAGATGTAGATGACAAGAAAAATACTACTGGTGGTGCTTTCTTCCTAGGGAAGAAGTTGGTTTCCTGGTTCAGCAAAAAGAAGAATTCAATTTCTCTATCTACTACTGAAGCATAATACATTGTTGTTACAAATAATTGTACTCAAGTGATATGGATGAAATAGATGTTGAAAGATATTAGGGTGGTATATGAAGAGCCTATTGCAATATACTATGATAATTCAAGTGCAATAAATATTTCAAACAATATGGTACTACACTCTAAGACTAAACATATATCAATCAAGTTTCATTTCTTGAGGGTGAAAGTGAATGAGAAAGAAGTCAAATTGGAATATTTACCTACCCAAGAACAATTTGCAGACATATTTACTAATCCATTACCGAAGGATACTTTTGAGTATCTTAGAGGAATGCTAGGGGTGATTAGCCCTCCTGATAAGAACTAAAAGATTCATTTGCTTGCATCAATCTATGAGCTAGATTGTTATATTCTAATCTGGATTGATGTTTTCATGGTTGTTACTTAGGGGGAGTAGTCAGATGTGTAGATATTTGGTTCAGTGCATGTATATGGAAAGTTCATGGTTACCTTTTCCATTGATTTCAAAGGGGGAGAAGTGCAATGTGAAAAATCCATTTAAGAATCGAAGAGAAGTTGAGGAGAAGAGTCAAAACCAGAGGGAAAGCAAGTGTGTTGGGTTGATAGTAATTTTCAAATCATGTGTTGCCATCGATGCCAAATGGGGAGATTGTTGGATGATGTGGATGTGTTTCTAATATGTGGTTGTCATTTCTATCAGCAATATTAGCATTTGGTGTATTAAAGGCTGTATATGTCGAGGATATTGAGAAAATTGTAAAAGAAAGTATTCCTGGTTCCTAGTGGAAATGTGCAAGTCATGAAGGTGTCATGTTCTTTATGTTAAGGACTAGCTGGTGTGGATTAAAGGGTTTAATTTTGAGTGTTTCTAGATCATCTACCAGAAGTTTTAGAAGTATGCATGAAGTTTTGATTGTGTTGTACTCTGACAGTGTTTTTGTGGTCTCTATTAGTATTCCTAAATGAAGATTGTGTGATTTTGATAATCTCAAATGTTGCGGATATTTCTCTATTGTTTCCTAGTGTTCTCAAATGTCTCTAGATCATTCTCTATCTTTTGGGTATGTCCATATTAATCTGTGAGCTCGTAGTTGAAGATCTTTTCTTGCACATGTTTGGTTTTTCATGTTCTTGGCCGACATGTTGGTGGTAACGTGTTGTGGATCTTTTTGGTGGAATTAGTTAAAGTATTTTTGTGTTGGAGATGTTAATGTGTGTCTCCACTATGTTGTTTCCAACCTTAGTGGATTCACATTAAAAATTTATTTGTAAATTTGGGTGGACATTGCAAATATGTTTTATTAAACTGGCTGACTAAGTTGTGATGAAATCTCATGTAGCAGATATATAAATGCAATTGTTTCATCAGTGGAAAGTGTGCATAGTATGCTTCATGTGCTAGGTGTGCTACTATGTGTGTATGTGTGAATATCATTCGATTGTTGAGTAGAGTGTGAAGAAGATTGAGTGAAGTGTGAAGAAGGTTTTTTGTGCTTAATTGGAACTGTAATCAGGCTTGAGCATAAGCTATTTTCTTAGTTCATACCCTTAAAATTTAATCATATTCTTTATTTTTGGGCAGTGAGCCCCTTTTGTATTTGAGCAGTGAGCTCTAGGCAGTGTTCTTGAATGCATGTGCATTCCCCTTATTATTTCTCATTATACTTTTAGCAGGGTATAATCTTGTGCACTAACATCCACTGTGGTTTTTCCCCTAACAGGGTTTCCACGTAAAAAATCTTGGTGGTCTCTATCTCTCTGATGTGTTAATTGGTTATTCATCAAATCTAAGATTAAGTTAAGTTAAGTAGGAAATGTTTAAGTTTTTTTGACAACTGATTCACCGCCCCTCTCAGTTGTCTATCCTTATTTTTCCAACACTGTTGTGGGGAAGAAATTTGGGTGGAAAAATACCACCAACATAACCACCACCCAAACCAAAAACATATTTCTAAGATGTGAGCAACAAGGCATCATCTTGCAAGAAAACCTCATTAACCATTTTCTCCCCAATTAAATTCATAGAGTGAAGACATCGAAACATATCCATGAGATTGGAAATAAAAATGGACAAGATATTTGATGGAAAAATTATCCTTCTTGTCTTAGGATGAAAAATTTTCTTACCAATGATGCACCTGAGACATTTGAAGTCACACAAGCATCATAATTTGAACACCACCTACAAATGAGACTCATCTAGACTACGAGAGAAAGGAAACTCCCAATGCTGAACTGGGAAGAATACCCAAAAAAAATTTGGCCGATATTCCATCACTTGTGTTCTTTTTTAAGAATTTTAGAAGCACCACTTAGCTCCTGGGAAAAAACATAGATTTTTCCCACTTTCAACACACACCAAATACTTACATTTTTAGAGTAAATATAGAGGATGTAGCAAATTTGAAACCTTGAATACTGATAATGACTAATTATCAATGCCTAGGTGTCCACATGACATACTTCTCACACATTTAGGATATATAAATAAATGTGTTTCAGATCAACACAAGCAAATTTTGTACCATGTCACCAAGAGCATCTATAGAAATAATTATTTGAATGAATCTACAAATAGTAAATAAATGTTAAGTATACAAAAGGACAAAAAAAGTGATACCATCATATTTTCCACACCATAGCTTGATGTCAATGACATCATTTTTTGTGTTGGCTCATTTTAAGGAGTACAATGACAAACTGGTTTTCCCTATAGAATATGATGAAATTCTTTGCACATACAATCTTTCAGCAGCATCAAAGTTGTAAAAGTTGTTTGCATCACTTTGTTTCCTAATTTTGACATCATCAATGATGTTTTTCATATACATGCAATTGTGATGCTTTCATTTCTCTTTTATAAAGATCTGAACAAAAATGTAACACACATGTAATTGCAAATTACACATGTATAATGATTTAATTTCACTTTTTCATAGATCTGGTCAGAAACATAACACACTTGTAATTTCCAATTACACATGTGTTGCCAGAACATCCCATTGCCACATAAGATAGTTATCACAAATTCATGTATCCTATGATTATTCATAACACACTTGTAATTTCCAATTAGACATGCGTAGCCAGATCACCAAGTATGATGATTTAATTTATCATTTTCATAGATCTAGCTAGAAACATAACACACTTGTAATTGTTAATTACACATGTGTTGCCGAATCACCTCATTTCCACATAAGATATTTATCACATATTTATGTATCATATGCTTATTCCTAAAATGTGTCAAGTTCAAACTAGCATCCATAGATGTAATTGAATATTAGTGATAATTTGAGATTATCTTAGGAATTTACCTCCTTAATCAAAATTACTACCATTTTTTAAAGCAATTCTATATCATGTCAACATTCATCAGATAACTGTTCACACCCTAGATTAGCTAGATGATCCACCAAATACATCAATGAAGCTTAGGAGGAATTAATAACTTTCCTCTTTTGATAATAAGGCTGCTAGTTTAGGTTGAATCTTACCCAGTTTAGCCACATGTGTAACTTCATTATCTATTTGATCACAACCATAATTTTCCAAAAAATCTACCACCATATTTCCTTCGTTGTATGTGTGCAAGATTTGATAGTTACATATCTTATCAAGCAAGGAACAAATCTATTTAACAATATACTCCAACTTCCAATTCTGAAGCTTATGATCCTGACATGCATTAATTAAGATTAGAGAATCTCATTCTACTTGGATCATAGGAAGCTTAAAGCTAAGAACTAACTTCAAACCACACAAAAGAGCTTGATCCTCAATAGCATTGTTAGTCCCAGATATTAATTTAAAAGATTTCTCACATAATACTAACCCTCTATGATCCCTTATAATCACCCATTCTCCAGATAAACCTAGATTTCCTCTAGTGGCTACATTTATATTCAACTTGAAGATGACAATAACATGAGGTAACCAAACTATGGAAGATCTATTTACTTTTTGAGCTTACTGATGAAGATTACCTTTGAAAGGAAGAGATAAGAATGTCCATGAAGACAACTTTGAATCTCAATCAATAAAAAGTGTACCAACATGTTTATCTTTATACACATATGCGTTTACTATTTTAGATATTGACCTTTCCAATAATAGCAACACCTAATCAATATTCAGTTTCTCTTTCCTAAAAATGCACCTATTTCTTTCCCACCAAATAGCCCATAAAACAGAAGAGGGTATAATAGACCATATACTTGTGAGAAATGAATATTTATATAGCTGAGGCCAACTAGTAAATAATTTCCAAATAATGTTTGGAAAAACTATCTACCAATTCATTTTAGTGACAACAAACATCCAACAAACTTGTGCTACTAGACACAAAAGGAAAAGGTGATTGATGTCTTCTAGCTCTTGATCACAAAGCACACATTTGAAAGGAACAACTATCCTTAGTTTTGCTAACTTGTCACTTATAAGAATTTTATTTTGAATTGCTAGCCATGAAAAATAGCCCGCTTTAGGAAAAACTTTTGAGTTCCAAAAAAATTGATATGCTCTTTGATCTGACATTTGTAAGGATGCTTGAGAAATTGATTTGTACCCTTCTTTATCTATATAGCAACCTAGTTTTTCTTTACACCAAATTAATCGATCAGGTTTGGATGAAAAATAAACTACTCTTTCTTGAAGGATAGATGAAATCTGACATTTATGATTCTCAAATCTATTGACTCATTTGAAAAATATTTCCACTTGACTTTTCTCATCAATGAATCCACATGCTAAACATAATCTTTGACTTTTGGGCCCCAACATTGAAATAATAGGGTTGCAAAATTCTCAAAATTATAACCAACAACTAGATTTTGATATCCATTCCATGAATATTTCTAGAATAAGGCTTCAATACCATCATTTACCTCCCAAGTTAAATGAGGTAAAATAATTTTTCTACATGAGACTAAAAAATTCTAGATTGATGACCTTGAAGGTGGATTTGCCACAGTAAAAATTCTCGATGGACACTAGTTATCCAAATACTTGTTCTGCATAAGTTGACACCATTTTAGGGAAGCTTTTGCATACATTTGCCAAACCATTTTAGCTCCTAATTCCAAATTCCTTTCTATCAAATTATGAAGACCCGCTCTACCTTTTAACTACTCTAAACACATTGTTTTCAAAGATATCAAAGGAATTTTTTCTATCCACATTACTAGATCATAGAAATTTTCTAATCAACTTTTGAATTTGAAAAATGATGGACTTTGGAGCTTTTAAAGTTTTCATATAATAGTTAGGAGTTTTTGACAACACAAATTTTACTAACAAAATTCTCACTTTCCATGATAATATTTTAACTTGTATACTTTGAATGATTTTTTTCCAATAAGAAATCTTGTTTTGACCTATAAAGAATGGAATCCCAAGATATTTACATGGAAACTGAGATTGTTGAAAACCAAATAGCCTCACAATTCACTTCTCAATAGAATATTTTGTATTGAACACATATTTTTGACTTTCCTTCATTTAATTTTTGACCTAAAGCTCTATTATACTTATCCAGTAATGACTTTGTATGCAAAGCTTCTAAAATTACAGCTTTACCAAAGAGAAAAGTATCATCAACAAAAAGAGAATGAGTCTCTAATATATTAGTATTTGGAATATAAACAATCTAAATGATACTGTGCATATGAACTTTGTGAAGATACCTACTCAAAGCTTCTACTAAAATGATAAATAAAAATGAAGACAATGGATCCCCTTGGTGGAACCCTTGGGTAGATCCAAAAAACCCAACTATTGAACCATTTAATAAAACTCAAAAACTTGACACCTGATAAACATGCCATTATCCACTTACACCACTTAGGAAAGAAGCCAAACTCCAATAGAACCTTATTCAAAAAAGGCCAATCAACCCTATCATATTCCTTCTGCATATCAAGTTTAATAATCATGGAAGACATTTTATTTACAGCAATGGAGTGCAAAGTTTCATGAGCAACAATTGATCCTTCTGATGTTTCTCTAGCATGAATGAAACCCCCCTATTCCTCAGAAATTATTGCAGACACAAGAGGATGTAACCAAAGATAAATGTCCTTTGTAAAGATTTTATATATAGTATTGCAAAGTGAAATAGGCCAAAAATCAGAGAAAGTATTTGGGGAATTAATTTTTGGAATGATAGCAATATTAGTCACATTGAACTTTTTCAACATACCTCCTGACTTTCTTGATTCCTCCAATGCATTTAGAATATCAATCCCAATGAACTCCCAAAATTTTTGATAAAAGATGGTAGTGATGCCATCAGGTCCTGGGGCTCTTTCAGGAGGCATGGAGAAACCCACCTCTTTTACTTCTTTGAGAGAAAAAGGAGCCAACAAGCTAACATTATCTTCATGAGAGACCAACTTTGGGATATCCTAAAGAAGCTCTTCTCTTTCCCTTATTAAATGAGCATTGTCATTATTATTTTTAATTAATAAGGTAGACAAAAAATTGACTCCTTCATTCTGAATATCTTCCTCTTTAGTAGGAAAAACTCTTGTCACACTATCTTGTATTGAGAAAATAGAACTTTTCACTTTTTTTATTTGAGCTAAAATGTGAAATTTTTTTGTATTCCTATCTTCATCTTTCAACCATAATTCTCTTGATTTTTGTCTCTAATATACCTCCTCTCTCAATAACAACTCTTTCCATTCCTATTGCAATTTACTTCGTTCTTCAAATAATACACTGTCAAGCCCATTAGCAATAATGTTTTCATTTACCACTACTAACCTTTTATAAACCAAGTCTTTCTGCACAAAAACATTCTTAAAAACATGCTGATTCCAAATTTTTAACTTTTTCTTAACATGATCCAATTTCTTGCTTGACTGAAACATTCTAGAACCATGAAGAAAGGGTGCACTCAACCACTGGATTGCTTTATCAAAAAGATAAGCTCAGGATGTCTAAGTCACATTCTCTCAAACTTAAAATAAAATTGAAAATTTGACTATAATTTTTTGATATCAAATCAAGTGAGATAGCAAAATGATCTAAGGCAGTAAAAGGTAGTATTTCAAATGCCAATTCAAATTCACTTAAGATCTAATTCAAAGAAGTTAAGAACCTATCTAACCTTTCTACAATTTGAAGGAAAAATTTTCTCCTATTTGTACAAGTAAATCCTCCATTTTTTGGAATTACATCCACCAAAGCATTATCTTGAATAAAAGAAGAAAAATCCTCCATGTATTTTTTTGGAGGACATATCCCACCTTTTTTCTCTAGTAAACTTGTAATTGCATTGAAATCCCCTGCAAGAACAACTTTGTCTTGCCCCAACCCATCTAATTTCAATTTCAGAGCTTCCCACAAAAAATTCTTACCTACTATACTATTAGGCCTATAAACATTCAACAACCAAAAAGATAAATCAAAATGATTAATCTTCATTAGCTTCTTGTTATGTTCAAAAGAAACATTACTAATGCTAACTGTTTTTGCATTCCAAAGAGTAATAAAACCTCTTGAAGCTCCCTAAGATGGTGAATTGATTCTTTATGCCATGTGCAACATAGAATGTGGAGAAAACAAAATCCCCCCCATTATTAGACCTAAGAGTAATAATAGAAGAACAAGACTCTTTTTCCACCAAGGCCTTCAACTATTGAAATATGCTAAACACCATTGATTTAAGCTTCAAAAAATACACCCAAATCTTTCTACTGAAATCATCAATAAAAAGAAATAAATACCTTGATCCAGTGACGAAAGGGGTATGTGTAGGATCATGATGGGCTAAAAAGTGGCAATATGATGGGTATGTGTAGGATATATGGCTGACGACTTTTTTTTTACCCAAATTTGATGAAACAAAAAGGGTTTTAAAGGAGATTCTAAACTTTCCACCAATATAAATTATGATTTACTTTGAATTTAATAAATAATTATTATTCATTTTCTATTTGAATTATGAGTAAATTCCTAATTGATAGGCTAATAGAAAAACATCTATAGATTTCAAATGGTATCACATTTTTTGAATCTGAAACATATGTCACGTTCTATGCTTCGCATACTATAGGATTAAAAAAAATGAATTTCATGAAGTTTCAACCAAGTTAAGGTGGTGGACATGAGTTTTTATATTTTTTAAATTTGTAATAAAAAATTCATAATTAATTATTTACTTGGAAAAAAATTACAAAAAAATATGCATCACATTGGGACATGAGTCCTCTACTTATATCTAAAATATTATAAAAAAATATTATCATTTTATTGTGGTTAGGGTGGTCCAGACACCTACTTATGTTTTCCCTGAAATTTAAGTACTCTGCATTGAAATTTCAAATTTTCACCAAATAATTTTTCTTTTCTTTAAATAAACCTAGTAGTTTAGAAACTACATTCAATTTTCTATAGATTCTATTCTTAAATATTTTTGAAATAATATAGATAACTTATTCAAATTTTTACATCAAGTTTCCTAACTCTAATTTTTTTGAATTTTTCGTCACTTAAGGGCCTATTTTTTCCATGATGATTCTGCACATACACAAAGGTGTGTGCATTGGACCACATACATCAGCATGGACCTTCTGTAAAACCCTTTTTCCACCAAGGCCTTAAACTATTGAAATATGTTATAGTATAATGTTAATAAGGAATTTTTTGTGAATTTACAATCCTTACAATACCTATAATGATATATGAAATATAATTTCCTTTGACATTACTTAATTTAGACATTTTTAGTGGTCAATGTATATGTTCTTAAAAGAAGGTTAATTGAGGAGGGCTTAATGTATTGATTTATTCTTTTATAAATAAGACTCCTAAGAATAGTAGGACCATTTTATTAGGTTTAAAATTTATTTTATATAGTAATATAAAAAGATCAACTAGTTTAATTTGTGAAACCTTATGATAAAATTTGCTAGATTCATAAGCATTCACATTTTGAATCATAGAATCCTAAAATTATATAACCAAGATACATATATAAGTTAACTTATTAATCATCAAAACTTAGGACAAAATAACTACATAATGAAGGAATAAGTAGAGGAAAATTATTCTCATAATTAAATTTCATTCCACTCATCCCTAGAAGATCATCAAAGCTATAAAAATTAAGTTTTTTAATTATAAGCCTGTCATTATTATAACATGCTAGAAATATAGAAGTATACTCTCCCAAAATAAGCATTCTATTATATCTTAGGTTTACCTATACTTAACTAGTATTATCCATATAATTGATTCGATGAGTTATCAAGTTTTATAAGGTTTAGATAAGATTTCACCAATAGAATGTAGGTGATAGATTACATGATCTACCTGTCTTAGGATTTAACTATAGATATTGGTACATTATAAGGAGTATGTGTATTGTTAAAGTTACTTTTTCCTTCGTATAAGGTTCTTAATGATGCAATTTGTAGACCATCTAAGGTTATTTATAGTGTGACTACTAGATGTAGATAACATAAAACCATACAACTTATTTATGCTTATTCAGCTATAATATGGCTACATATGTTAAAATTGAGTTCACTATAGGTGTCATTTATTCATTCTAACTAGTAGCTTGTAGGTGATAGATGAGATGAGCTAAATATCATATACTTAAGATTATTTTATTATCATTAATACCTTTCAAATGATAGATGCTAAAACATATCCATGGCATGATAGAAGATAGCCTACATCAACTAATGTCATGTATGTGATCGATACTTGGAACCACCATATTAGATTGGACTAAATTTTTCCAATAGAATTGAGGTGATTCACATTTGGATCTTCCAAATAAAAAATGTTTAGCTAGGGAAATTTGATTACTAGTCTCACATGTATTTTTCTACACTTATTCCCTTATGACTGATGATCAAAAGTAGTTTAGGATTTTTGTCTTGTCATCATATTTAGCTATAAAATAGGATAAGGATGGACACATGGTTAATTAGAAACTCTCAATTTATGTTTCCCTATTGTAAATTATTATGTGTTTATGTGTTAATGGACCCAATAAAGGGGAATATGCATGCACTAAGGTTACAACCATTTCCTTTTTCTAGTAGGTGAATTTTTCTACATGTAGTCATGTAGTATAATTTTATCAATATGTGTATGTGTGAGGAATGCATGAATTGATAAGTATCTGTCAATTATTTTTTATATATGAGTTGGATATTATATTTTTTATTAATACCTCATTATCGACATCATACTAGTATCTATATGGGATACACTTTATTGAATAACTCTTGCCAGTGATGTCAAAGGTTATAATTTATGTAGTAAGAGGATTGATGTGAAATGGGTTCACTGTATAATGCTAAGTAGTACATGAATTATCATTACATTCCCTTGGCATACCATTTTGAGTTCTAGAGATGTATAGATATATATGTTACTAGATTTATTTTTGGAAGTATGTTGTACATATATCAAAAGATCAATGTGATTGTATGCCTATTTGTGTTGGTAATTCTATTGTCATATCAATCATACACTAAATTAAGAAACATAAATTATTAGATACTGAGGATTTTTTGTATGATTGTTGTATTCTTGCAATATCATGAATGCATCTATTCACAATGATAAAGGTGATCTAGAAGGTTGTACCAAAAATGCTCCAGTTTAGTGTTGGTTCAATATTTCTTAGGTCTACATTGTAATGATGTTGTAGGCTCTTTAGTTTAAAATAAGATTATTCCTACACTTGTTTTATCATATTTTAGAGTTTTTAGAGGATGTGCTCAGCATGTAGAAAGTTTGAAGTGATAGAAGGTTCTCTGTGTCTGTCTATCAACTTGTTGGTGTTTGAGACCTATGTAGTAACAACTAGTAACACGCATAATTCAAATATTCCATGTACTATCAAGATAGGAATTGGCTAAGACTTTTTGTTAGTGCACGACATCATGTTCTCTTGGCGGTAATAAGATCTGATCTTGGACCAACATGTTACGCATTTCATGTAATTTGAATTTCGGTCCACCTTATTTCATCTTGGTTATTAGTGGCTCCCTGGATGACATTCAAGAGTGTTAATGCAATGTCATGTATATATTTATTATATGTACAAATGCATAATCTGAAGAAAAATTGCACTAGTTTGAAGGAAAAATTGTTGTAGGTGTAAATTGAAGAGAAGCTAGTGAATATAAAAGGGAGAGTTACATTTTAACACAAGTATCAAAAGATTATATACAGTGTTGAAGAGTGTTGGTTGTAACTCTAGCATGTTTATGAGGGTATGTGCAAGATCATCATGGAAAAAATAGGCCCTTAAGTGGCAAAAAATTCAAAAAAATCAGAGTTAGGAAACTTGACGTAAAAATTTGAAAAGGTTATCTATATTATTTCAAAAATATGTAAGAATAGAATCTGTAGAAAACTGAATGTAGTTTCCAAACTACTAGGTTTTTTGTTTTTTTTTAAATCTATTTGGTGAAAATTTGAAATTTCAATGCAGTAGTACTTAAATTTCAGGGCAAAAAAAAGAAGTAGGTGTCTATCTAACAACCCTAACCACAATAAAATGATAATATTTTTTTATAAGATTTTAGATATAAGTATAAGACTCATGTCCTGATGTCATGCATATTTTTTTGCAATTTTTTTCCATGTAAATAATTAATTATGATTTTTTTATTACAAATTTTAAAAAATATAAAAATTCATATATCTAACCACCTTAACTCGGTCAAAACTTCATGAAGTTCAATTTTTTAAAAAATTCTATAGTATGCAAAGCATAGAATGTGACGCATGTTTCAGATTCAAAAAATGTGATACTGTTTGAAAGCTATAGAATTTTTTCAATAAGACTATCAATCAAGACTTTAGTCATAATTCAAATAGAAAATGAATAATAATTATTTAATAAATTCAAAGTAAAGAATAATTTATATTGGTGGAAAGTTGAGAATCTCCTTTAAAAACTCTTTTTGTTTCATCAATTTTGGGTAAAAACAAGTCGTCAGTCACATAGCCTATACATACCCATCATATCGCCACTTTTTGGCCCATCATGATCCTACACATACCCATGACATGTACTCAACCATACAGAAGATCCACAAGCTTTATCTTTGTAATCCAATAGGAATCGTATTTTTCCTCTTGTATTATTTTGTTGGGGATTAATGTCTCCATTAGGCTAGTGACTACAAATACATTAGGGTATTGGTTTCTCTAGTAGGTTGGTGCCTACTTCATATTGTAAAATTTACTTTTATATTTTTACTTTGTGAAACTAGATTTGGATAGTAGATCCAAGAATTTATTCTCATCATTGTTTTTCCCATCTTGGTTTTCCACATATATTTGGTGTTCAATTCTTTGAATATGTGCTCAATGCTTGATTAGTAGTAGTGAAGATTCAAGTTGCATGATCTCATATTTTTCAGAGTTTTAGTTAAGAATTTTTTAATTGATTAGATCTATTGATTCACCCCCCCTCTTAGTAGATTATGTGCCCTTCAATTGATATAGGAGTAAGGTTCCTTTGAAGAATCCTAACAACTTAAGGTATTTATAGGATGGCACACTCAGTTGCTCAAGAAGGATTCTCTACAAATAAAGCACCAATCTTTGATGGTTCCAGTTTTGCATTATGGAAAGTTAGGTTGGAGTCATACTTGATGGTTGTAGGAATTGATATTTGGATGTTATTTTTAGAGGGAAATGAGATTATTGGAAACCCTCCTATGGATCAAGCTAGAAAGAGGGCTTGAAAAATTAATGCTAAGGAAAGGAATGTTGTTTTATGTGGATTGACTAACTCTAAATTTGTGAAAGTGATGTAGTGCAAAATAGTGAAGGAAATATGGGAAAATTGCATACCATCTATGAAGGTGATGACAATGTCAAAGAGGAAAATATGTAAAGCCATTGATCTCATTTTGAAAGCTTGAAGATGAAAGAAGATTAAAATATAGCCACATTCCTACTTCATGTTGAAGAAGTTGTCAACTCTATCCAAGGTATTGGTGAGGAATTTAAATAAAAGAATATTCTAAAAAAGGTACTTATATCTCTTCCTAGAAGGTTTGATTCTAAAGTCTCTACAATTGAAGAACCTAAGGATCTGAATTTTTTCAAGATGACTCAACTACATGGAATTCTAGCTGATTTTTAAAGGAAATTTAAAAGTGGGGATTCTACAAGGAAAGAGGTGGAATTCAGAGAAGATGGTTGTTGAATCGAAGACCCTTGTAGAAGAGGAAAAAAGGATTGAAGTTCTAACAGGAAGATTGCTAGCAAGATACAAGGACTATGAGAAGATTGAAGTAGAAGTTGTGTTGATGAGAAAATACCTTGAGAAGGTGAATCAATAGCTGCAAATGAAGTTTGGGAAGAGTACTAAGACTCTAAATTAGATATTGGGTTATCAAAGATCTCTATAAGTCAAAAATAGAATTGGTTTTGATGATTAGAAGAACAAGGTGGTAGAACAATTAGTGAATCCTACTAAAGCATGTCCAAAATTAATAGGTTCCAAAAGTACAAATTTTGAAATATTTATTGCAATTGATGAAAGCGAGACAAAATAATGGCTTTATTCAAGTTTAGAAGAAGATGAAAAGGTTTGAAAGATAAAGATATAACACCAAATTCAATTATTCATTTTTTTTGTTATTGTTTCAATTGCAATAATTTTGGTCATAAGGCAATGGATTGTAGAAAATCTTTGGTAAGAAGAAATAACTTTGTCAGCAATAATGCATTTACACCTCTATTCAATTTTAATATCATTTTCTATAAATGTAACAATTTTGGACACATTGCATGATTTGTAAAAGAAAAAAGATTTATTCCTTTTCCAAAATAGGAAGGAAATGATCAAAATGTAGAAGTCGTGAATCAAATAAAGTTTGGAAAAATGTTTTGAATGAGAAAAGTCAGAGAAATCAATGATTTCTTAAATTTCTCTACATGCTCAGAAAGAAAAGAATCTATGGATCATAGACAATGGATGTTCAAGCCACAACTCAAGATAAAAGTAAGTTCATGAATATCAAGAAATTTGAAGGATGTTTTGCGACTCTTGGAAATAATTATACTGCCAAAATTAGGGGTAAAGGTACTTTGAGTCTTCATGGTGGTAGGAAAAAGACACATGATGTTTTCTATGTCGAAGTACTAAAACATAATATTTTAAGTGTAATTCAAATGTGTGGTAAAGGTTATAAGATATCCTTTAGTGTTGAAGGCTATGAAATTAGGAAACAAGTACTGAAGAACTGATTGTGGAATGAAGTAGGACAAACAATGCATATATCATCTCAACAAGTTGAATGGACAAAATTGTCTTACTATGTAGAGAAAAGAAAGTTGGTTTTGGCACAAAAGGTTGGTACATATTAATTTTGATGAAACTGTAAAGATTAGATTAGGAGGAATGGTTTGGGATATTCCAAAGATTAAGAAGCCTCAATCTACCAGCTGCAAACCATGTCATGAAGGAAAAATAGATAAAAATAATATTTCTTGATAAGGAGTATTTCATAATTCTCATTCATGATTACACTATATAACGACTTGAATTACTTTTATAAAAGAGAAGTCAAAATAATTTGAGAAGTTTAAGGAATTCAAGGCATTAGTAGATAATCAAACTGGAAGAAAAATCAAGGTCTTGAGATTAGAGAGAGCCAGAGAATTCACTTCTGATAGGTATGAAAAATTTCATGAAGAGCATGGGATCTAAGGACAATTTTTTGCTCCTAGGATTCCACATAAAAATGTAGTTGTAGAAAGGAAGGACCGAATTGCATAGGAGATGGAAAGAACAATGTTGTGTCAAGAAAACTAGAGAGAAGAAGTTAAAATTGAAGTATATATCCAAAACAAAGTTAAGATTAGATGCAAGACTAATAAAAGATCATATGAGTTATGGAGCAAAATATCAGCTTCAATCAAACATCTCTGGATATTTCGAAGAAAATTCTACATCAAAAGGGCTGAAGAAAATTTGAGTAAGTTTTATTCCATTTTTTATGAAGTTATTTTTCTTAGTTACTCTTTGAAAGGTAAATCATATAGATGTTATAACAAACGACTGAAGAGGATTGTAGAAAGTGCAAAAGTGAGAGTTGATGAAACAATTTAGACTACTGGTACTCCAAAATAAAAAGATGATGAAGAACCAATATATAGTAGTGATGAAGATTTGAAAGTTTTTACAAAAACTCCAGCAAAATATGTTCAAAAGAATCATTCTGAAGACTAGATTATAAAAGATAAAGGGTATGTGCAGGATCATGATGGGCCAAAAAGTGGCAATATGATGGGTATGTGGCTAACGACTTTTCTTTTACCCAAAATTGATGAAACGAAAAGGGTTTTCAAAGGAGATTATCAACCTTCCACCAATATAAATTATGCTTTAATTTGAATTTAATAAGTAATTATTATTCATTTTCTATTCAAATTACGACTAAAGTCTCGATTGATAGACTAATTGAAAAAATCTATAGCTTTCAAACGGCGTCACATTTTTTGAATCCAAAACATGTGTCACATTCTATGCTTCGCATACTATAGGATTAAAAAAAAAATTGAATTTCATGAAGTTTTGACCAAGTTAAGATGGTCGACATATGATTTTTATATTTTTTAAAAGTTGTAATAAAAATTCATAATTAATTATTTACTTGGAAAAAATTACAAAAAAATATGCATCACATTGGGACATGAGTCCTCTACTTATATCTAAAATCTTATAAAAATATTATCATTTTATTGTGGTTATGGTGGTTGACACCCATTTTTAATTTTTCCATGAAATTTAAGTACTACTTCATTGAAATTTTTTTTCCAAATAGATTTTTTTTTAAACAAACCTAATAGTTTAGAAACTAAATTCAATTTCCTACAGATTCTATTCTTATATATTTTTGAAATAATATAGATAACTTATTCAAATTTTTATGTCAAGTTCCCTAACTCTGATTTTTCTGATTTTTTTGCCACTTAAGGGCCTATTTTTTCCATGATGATCATGCACATACCCTAAAGACAAAGGGGTTTATACTTAGAGAAGACTTCAGAAGGAAAATGAGAAAGTACACTTTGCATTACTATTAAAGATAGAACCAAAGTCTTATAAATAATCAAGCAAAGGTAAAGGATCGATAGAAGTTATGGAGGAAGAGTTGAATTAGATCAGGAAGAATAAATCTTGGGAACTAGTCCCAAGACCCAAAAGCAATAATATTATTGGAAATAAGTGGGTTTTTATAAAAAAAGATAAATAAAGAAGTTGAAGTGAATCAAAATGAGCCAAGACTTGTGTGCAAAGGATATTCTCAGGTTGAAGATGTATATTTTGAAGAGACATTTGCTCTAGTAGCAATACTGGAAGCAATTAGAATGTTTTCATCTCTTCCAACATTCAATAATTTTAATGTCTATCAAATGGATGTTAAGTCAATATTTTTGAATGGAAAAATACAAGAAGAGTTCTACCTTGAATAACTAGAAGTATTTCAATGTTCTAACAATTCATATTGTGTGCACATATTGAAGAAGGCCCTTTATGGACTCAAACACGCCCCCAAAGCTTGTTATTCAAGGTTGTATGGATACTTGCAGTAGCAAGGGTTCCATAGAGGAAGTGCAGATAGTAATATGTACATAAAAATGGAAGGTGATCAATTGTTGATAGTTGTGGTTTATGTCGATGATATAATTTTTGGTGGTAGTAGTGATGACATGTGCAAGGTTTTTTAGAATGTAATGTAGAGTGACTTTTAAATTTCAATGTTAGGTGCATTATCTTTCTTTCTTGGGTTGCAAATTTCATAATTAAATAAGGCCATATTAATTTCCTAGAACAAGTACATAAAGGAGATGGTAACTAAGTTTAGTATGGAAGACTACAAAGTGGTCGGTACAGCTATAGTTACAAGATGCAAGTAAAGTAAAGATGATGAATCTGCTCTGATAGACCAAACCTTGTACAGATATATGATTGGTAGTTTTTTGTATGCGAAAACATCTAGATTGAATATAATCCAAGTAGCTGCAATGGTAGATATATTTTACGAAACACTTAAGGAAATTCAAGTCAAAGTAGTAAAGAGGATATTCAAATATTTGAAGGCTATAATGGATTTTGGACTATGGTGTCCAAAGAGTCAAAATTTCACTCTAACTATATACACATATGCAAATTGGGTAGGAAGCATAGATGACCAGAAGAGAACAAGTGTTAGAGCTCTTTCTTTCTTGGTGATAGTTTGGTATCCTAGTTGAGCAAGAAACATGACTCAATTTCTTTATCTATAGTATAAGAAGAATAGTTTGTTACAACTTCATCTTGCACTCAAATATTGTCGATGAAATAGAACCTAAAGGAGATGAAGATTGAGCTTGATGAACCTATTTCTATTCTATGTGATAACACTAGTGCCATAAATATCTCAAAGAATCTAGTAATATACTCAAGACATAAATCACATTGCAATCAAATATCATTTTCTAATGGAAAAGGTTGTAGAAAATGAGGTGAAGTTGGATTATGTTGAGACCAAGGAGCAAGTAGCATATATATTCACAAAACCACTTCCTAAGGATACATTTGAGTTTCTCTGGTAAAAGTTGAGAGATATTGATCCCTCCTTTTGAATTAAGAGGAAGCACGGGGTGAGGGGGAGCTTGGTGGTCTTGTATAACATTGTTTTTTAGAAGTAATTCTTTATGGACTCAAGTGGAGTCTATTCGAGAAACAAGTTTTTGGATTGTTCTGAGAACTGGAAATGCAAAAGGGGGAGTGTTGATATTTTCCATTGATGTTAAGCTCAAAAATGTTATATCCTCCAAGGGGGAGAAATCAATCTAAATGGAGATAAATGTCTTCATGTGTGATCGATCAGTTTTATGGGTGGTCCAATATTTTATTGCATGACATCTATGAAAAAGAGGGAGATTGTTGAAAAAAGGTTGTCATTGATGTCAAAGATTGTAATTAATATAGTAAGAGGATTGATGTCAAATGGATTCACTGTTTAAAGCCAAGTAGTACATGAATTATTATTATATTCCCCTGACATATCATTTTGAGTTGTATAAATTTGTAGAAATATTTATTTCATGTTATATATTTGGAAGTAAGTTGTACGTCAAAGGATTAGTGTGATTGCATACCTATCTCTATTAGTAATTCTACTGTCATATCAATCTTATCAAGAAATCAAGCAACATACATTATTAGATACTAAGGAGTGTTTGATTTTTGTATGCTTGCAATATCATGCATGTATTTATTCACTATGATAAAGGTCATCTGAAAGACTGTACCATAAATTTTTAGTTTAATGTTGGTTAAATATTTCTTAGGTCTACTTTTTGGAGGTGTTATAAGCTCTACAATTTGAAAGGAGTGTATGTCTACACTTGTTCTATCATATTCTATAGTTTTTGAAAGATGTTTTTAGCATGCAAATTTTTTGAAGTGATAGAAGGTTCTTTGTGTCTATGTGTTAACCAGTTAGTGTTTGAGACCTATGCAGTAATGGCTAGTAGTTTCCACAATCCAAATCTTATCTTTAGTGTCAAGATAGGACCTAGTTAAGGATCTTGTGGTAGCATGGGACATTATGTTCTCATTTTAGCAACAAAATTTGAATTTGGACCAACGTGTTATATGTTTCATGTAATTTGAGTTTAGGTCCACCTTATATAATCTCTATTATTTTTGGATCCCTGGCCAAAATAGAAGAGTGTTAATGCAATGTCATATATATATATTTCTCAGACATACATATGCATAATGTGAAGAAAATTTAGCTATAGGTATAAATTGAGAAGAAGGTGGAGAATATAAAATGGAGAGTTGCATTTTAGTATGTGCACTAGTATTAGAAGATCATATGCAGTGTGGAAGAGTTTCAACTATAACTTTGGAACATGTATGTCATGTAGTTAGCCATATAGAAGATTTGCAGGCTTTATCTTTGTAATTCAACAAGACTGGTGTTCTACCTCTTGTATTCTTTTGTTGGCAATTGGTGTCACCAGTAGATTGTTACCCACAAATACATTAGTGGAATGGTGTCTATGCTAGTTTGATGCCTACTTCATATTGTAAAATTCACTTGTATATCTGATGTAGTCATGGCTGAGGGGTTTTCAAAGAAAACAACCCAACCATGTAGTGAGAACAACACAATGGAAATAACACCAAATAATCAAAATAATGTAGAATCAATACTTTATTAACTTAGAGAATTCATATACATATACACCAACAACATGCCAGTTTTACAAATTCAGCACATTGTCCTAGTTACACAACATTAAAACACTACTCTAGACCTCTATCCACTCATAAACTCAATATCACAGCTCCTAGGATGTACTTGGATCTGTCTCTCTCCCAAAAAGACTTATAACATTGATTTATATAACTGGGACTTAGGAATGATCCGTGCCAGCCACAGGTAAGAAAATCAGGACAAATAAAATGTAACGTGTGGAAAATAACCATGTTGGCCACAACATTAGAAATTTATAATTATAAATGCAATTACGCAGTGTGGACCCAATGGGAAGATCGGGTACAAGCCCAAGAACATTGGAAAATAAAAAATTAAGATCTGCAATCCCAAGAAATGATCCATAATCGCTGAAGAAGAACATGTAACATGTAGAACACAAGCTAGCTTACACCAAGGATTTACTTTAGGTAAATGCATAGAATGAGGTGCAGACCCAAGGAGAGATCGTTCACCCACCAAAGAACATAGAATGATGCACAAAAGAGATCCATAAACAACAAAAATGATTCACAAGCCTGGAAACATGAAACTGCAAATCCAAAAAGGAAATAACAAGAACTTAAATATTTTTGGGTGATTTAAGATTGCCACGACCCAAGGATGCTCCTGCATCAGACACCCCTACTAAGAAAAGATGTTCCATGAAAGGAACTCATGAACATCGGACAGAGCCCGAGATATAGACCCCATGCTCATTTCTAATCCAAATGTCTTATTTTTCTGTACCTTTCTTCCTCCTAACCTCTTTTCTTTCCTCTGTCAGATCCTTCAACTTCTTCTTTTCTTCATCTTTTTTTCCCTCCTTCATATCTGCACATGGTAGTAAGGGACATTCACCACCACTCACTTTCCTACGCTCATCTGATCTACCTCTTTTGTAGGACTCTATCTTATCTACAACTATAGTCTTCTACTATGCAACACTACCCCTACATTCGTCTGGTACCATCTTGTCCTTAGGTTTAGCCACAAGGTTCTTCTTCAAATCCTTTCCATCCTCGAGTAGAACCTTTGCATCTTGCTTCTCAACACTACAAATCTTCACAAGACTCAAGTTCCTCACTCCCTCCATTTTAGTCTTCAAGGAAGCCAAAGTAAACTTCTATCCATCCTTCTCTATAGTAATTAGATTCCTTCTGCAATAATATATAGCTCCTTTATCAAACTGCCAAGGCCTACCCAAAAAAACATGATAGGAACTCATAGAAAAAACATCACACAAAACTTCATGTCTGAAGGGGCCAATATTAAAGTTCACCAAGCACTACTCTTTCACCTCCAGTACATGATCATATTGTAACCAACTTATCCTATAAGGAAAAGGATGTAGAATCCTCTTCAAACCAAGTTTCTCCACCATCTCCGCAGATACCAAGCTATCAGTACTTCCACTATCCACAATAACCTTACAGCACTTACCTCCTAATTTGGAGATAGTCCCAAAAAGGTTTTTCCTTTGTGAAGTCCTAATCTCTTCCCTGCTCTACCTCATCAAGACCCTCCTAAGCATAAGAGATTCTCCTTGCTCGGTTCGAGCTTATCTAGTGCTCGATTACCTTCTCTTCATGTGCCATAAAATTCTTTCTACCAATTCCTTTACTTGATCCCTTGGGACACTTGAAACATTTACCCAAGAATTCCTTGCTGCCATTTCCTCTTCTTTGTGTTCTCTAATCTGATTCTTTACTCCACTTAGATCTTGATTCTTCTTCTTTGTCTGCTTCTCCTTATTGTTGCTCATCTGCTTCTCTTTCCCTCTGGGGTTATTCTGTTGTCTTTTCTTCACTTTTTCTTCTTGCCTTAAGATCATATTGGAAGGCATCCTCAACTCTGAAAACCCTCAACATACTTATCTCATCCCTAAATGTTAAATCTAAGGCCATTTATGTAATACCCCTCATACTGTTTAGACTTACTAATTTCTATGTGTTAACTTGATACGCTGATACTATGATGATACTATTATGGTTTGATTTGGTTGGTTCGTAGCTTGATGATGTTATTATCCCTTTAGTGGACATGATCGTTTGATATGACATTATTAGTATGATTTATGATACTCTGTGTGTTGTTTGGATTATTTGTTTATTTAAATGATTTGTCATTAATGTTTATATGTCAAAGTGATGATTCTATGGTGATGTTATTTAATTCAGTATTATTTTATGATGCAAATGTTTAATAATTAGTTATGATGCAGTAGTTAGGTATCATGTTATCTTATGAGCAATTTGGTTAGAAATGTTAGTTCGTTATTGGTATTGTAATTGTTAGAATAGAGTAGGTGAGAGGACAGTGTAGCATCACTCGTTCACGAGTGCCCTGCTACATTGCAATTCCTTCTCACGATAGGATGTTTGACTATATATATATACATGTGCTACTTGACATTTATTTGGATGCAGGATTGCAGGAATAAGTCTTGATTCCACCTGCTTCGGCAGGAAAGGGCGAGCAATAAATTAACCCAATGGGTAAAAATGTTGAAAAAGGGAGTAGGTTTGGAAGTGTCCCCGTCCCAAGTCCGTCGTCTGTTGTGAGTCGTTGTATTATGACTGAAGTTTTGTCCTTGTCTTGTATGAAGTTTCACTGTTGAGTATTTATTTAATTCTTGGTTAGTGTTTAATTAATTAATCGTATTTCATAAGATAATTAATTAAAGTTGTTTTGTTGTTTTGATTTAATTGTGAGTTAGTAAATAGTTAAATTCAAATTTACTGTAAATTAAAAATGTATTTAATTAATTAAAATTTAATAAATTAAATTATAATTAAATTAATATTGTTGAGAATAATTAGATATTATTTTTTATTAATATTAGATTTGAAAATCATGTGAGGATAATATATGAATTAAATAAATTAATTTAATTAAAATTTTAGATAAGTGTGAGCTTTTAAAAACTGGAAAAGGACCAATAAGAAAAGAGGCTTTTTGAGAAAAGAAAGCAGAAGAGCTTTATGGAATATTTAGTTTGATTTATTATTTTTTTTGAGGGAATTATTCACACATAGGGTTTTTGCTCTGTTCTTCTGGATCTAGAGAAAAGGAAAATAAGAAAGATAGTTTTTTAGTTTGGAGTTTTTTTTTCTGGGTAAAATTATTGTGGTATTGGAAAGAAAAGATTGTTCAGAAGAACGTCGAAGGTAGAAGATCGAGAAAAGAGAGCGGCAGGAGGAGATTGAGAGGTCACAGAAGGGTTTCTTCTTCAGACAAAGGATTTCAGGTTTTCTCCTTTTAAATTATTAATACTTTGTAGATCTGTAAACAAATCTGGTTGCTATGTTTTCAAAAATTGTTTGAATGAAGTTTTATGATTTGAAAACTCGTTTTTATTAAAACCCTTGAAATCTTCTGTAGAAAACTTAAGCAAAATCCCTTCGAAATTCTTCAATATAATTTGGTCGAGAAATTTATTGTTTTGAAAAGTAAACAATTATTGTGGAAATCAAAATTTTATGCTCTATTCTTTTTGGGTTTTAGTGAAAATCGATCTCTTGATCATATTGATAATTTTTATAATTTATTCTGGCAAGATATATACATTAAATACCATATCTTCTTTAAAATAATATATATTTACGTATGTCCTCGAAATCTGTGCCTATGAATTTAAAGAAAATCTTCATAAATAAATAAATATATATATATAAGAGTTAAAAGGAAAATTATGTTAAAAATTAAATAAAATAATATATATGTATTTACAGGTTTACATACAAATAAATTGCTTACCTTCTTATTGAAATTCTTGTCCTATCTTCTGAAATTTTTTAATATAAATTAAATTAAATAAATGAGTAATTGTTCTGTACGTTCTCGTTTTTCGTGGTAGGAAAACCTAAAAATATATATATAGTTTGTATTTAAGAATATTGAATAAAATAAATATATGTATATATTTTAAATCTGGGTATTGGGTAATTTCATTTTGGAAAATAATAAATTATATATATATATATGTTTTATGGATTTTTATGTTCAGAATATTTATGAATTTGATATGTTCGAGGTCGTTTTTAGTACGAATTATATATTTATGAGAAAAATAAAATTAAAAGTGCATTGAAAATTTAAATGAAATTAGAATAAAATATATAAAAATAAAATTATAAAACAAAATTTATAAGTGAAAGTATTTT